>JASDQU010506643.1:14279-29318 GCA_032191745.1 Picea mariana
CTTGGGAACCAGCTACAATTCTGCAGCAGTTTCCACATCTCAAGCCTTGAGGATAAGGTTGTTTTTAAGGGGGCGGACATGTTAAGGTCCTAACCCGCACATAGGTAGATCAATGTATTCGGATGTAATAAAGGTCAATATTAATAAGACCTTTCAATAAAAAAGAATAAGGCGGATGTAAGAAGACCTAATAGAAGCTTCTGCTTCTAGAAGGATCTTCCTCTAGATGCTTCTTTTTAGTATAAATAAGAGTCGAGGGTATGAGAACCCTAGCTTGGATATTATTGTAATAGAGCGCTTATCGACTGGAGGTTTCCCTCTCGAAGAGGCCTGTGAACATTGCTATCTGATTCAAAGTGCTATTTCTGTTGCTATTTCGTATATCATTTCTGTGTATTGTGAAGATTAAGCTGGATATTTTACTGTTATTCTGTCATTTCTAGCATTTCGTTTCTGTTCTGCATATTTAATATATCTGGTTTCTTGCACTTTGCAATGATATATGTTAGTTGGATCATAAATTTAAGCTTGTTGTCCCTTATTTACATCAGTAAATGACATTTTATATCAGCAAATAAAACATCTAAATCAACATACAAAGATCTAAACTAGTTAAGTAAATCAACATCAAGATTAGCAATGAATATAGGTTGAAAGATGGCACTTAAGAAGCTAGATACGATGGTTGTTGTAAACATGTGTTTTCTGAAGAAAATTTCAGCCTTATGTATGTAGTATTCACTAGCATGCAGCAGCAAAATCAACCATGAAAAAGTGCAAAGAGCTATCCCAAAAGAAGCGCCCTAGTTAGTAGACTAGGTGAGTGAAGTTAGAGAGCTAGTCTAGGGTTAGTTTAGGAGTTATGAGAGTGTTAGTAGCTAGGGTTATGCAGCTTTAATGGATGTAGGTTAAATTTTGTAACAGAAATTAGAGATTTTGGAGAGAGGGTATGCCTTAGTGGGGGAAGACTCCTCTCAATGAAGCAAATCAACTTCAAGCAATAAACCTTTCAAATGACCAAAAATTGTGTTTCCCAAGGCAATGATTTTATATCTCCAATGTAAATAAGTAATAATAGTGCCTTTACTATTGGTTTAATGGAGTCAAATAAACAAGAGCTAGAGAAACTACCTCCTAGGGGGTGTAAACCCATTTACTTCCCAAGGAAAGTTTCTCTAGGCTAGGGTTTAGGCTAAGAGGGTGTATGCCCTTATACTTCTCTCAGAAAACCTTTATGTAATCAATGAGATGAAGCAATAAAATGATGAAGACTATGGTGGGGGTGTATTCCGTTATACTTCCAACCTAGCTCCTAGCATAACAATACTTGGCTTGAAAAAATGATAGAAAAATAGTAGAAAACCATACCAAGATCAAGAGAAATGCCAAGATAATCCACCACAAGAGATAGAAAACACCATCCAAGGCTAGCGCTGGACTTCCATCAACCATTCACCAATATATATCCATAAACAACTTCACAACAAATAAAAAGAGCCAAGTGTGGTGCAAATTTCAGACCAAGGCCTCTCACAAGAGGGAGTTATGTTTAAAATCGGATCTTATGATCTCTATTTATACAAAATGTAGCTAACATAGTTTTTCCACATAATTTAGGGTAAAACAAAATATTAGGGGTCAACAACCCTAATATTTCCCCTTTTACAAAATAATATTAAAAAATTCCTTTAAAATTTCACTTTTGCACAAATAAAACCCTAATTTAGGAGGACGTCATCCCTTTAGGGGACGTTTTGCGACTTTGAGGAAGTCGTTGGTGTTGGAGAAGCATGGGTAGGCCTCCAAAGGCCACATTTCAAGCATCTAATCACTCTCATCATGGTGAATACCCTCTTCTCCTAAAAACATCCATGTGTCAAAAGAATGCCACCTCACCACCATTCCCTAGCCCCCAAAGCATGACGTAAAGCTAAAAAATAGGACGTTTTTTTCCTCCTAGGAAAATTGTTTGGAAAGTGAGGGTTGGTTGGGCTATTTCATCCAATTCATCATCAAGGCCTTCCAAGTTTGATCTCTCTGATCTGGAATGCGGGCCCTTGGCATCCAACCTATGGGCTTGTAGCCCCATGGAAGCCCAAGCTAGGCTTGTTCTCCCAAAACTGTCCACCAACTAGGTCCTACAAAGACAAATGCGCACACCCTCCAAGGATCTCAAGTTATAACATCATGATAAGTGAATCCAATCAATAAATAATCCATCCAAGCATGTGCATCAAATATCACTATATCAAACAATTAACAACTCAAAGACATTATGCAACTTGACAAGCTTGAAGCCAGGAGGGTTGACGAGGTGTCCTATTGGGTAGATCTTGCCCTAGGTCATGGAGAGTTTCCAAGAGATCCCTTTCTAAGCCATGTAAATTGGATGAAGTGGTTGGTATCAAGATTCAATGGGCATAGGGATCATGACATATAAGGGGTCGTAGTGTCTCATTCATGGATGCCTTTGTAGAGGGTGTGTGGTACCTTCGACCGCAATGCACTTCTTCCAAGCCCGTCAATTTCCTTTTATCTTTCTTTCTTTATTTTCTTTCAATATATCATAAGGAGAGGTTGAATTTCATTCCCTTCACATGGTGACCAGGTGGTGGCAATGTCACCCACAAACATCTGATGGAAGTGAGAATTTTGGCTCGTGATGAGACCCCCTTTCTCTGATCCATGCAACTGAAAACCATTTCCCTGGTTTGGTAACTAGATGATAAAAATTTCATACCACTAGATATCCATGGATGTGATAGGTTAGCTCGTGATGAGACCTCCTATCCTTCAACTAAACTTTTAAGCATTCTTTATTACATTGTGGGTCCCCTTTATTCAAAGATAAGTGTTTCATTGCTTTCTTGGGTGATCCATGGGTGAAGCATATGGAAGGTTTATACAAGGATTTTATCTTTTACCCAACATCAACCCCTCTGAGTATTTATCCCCTTCTTCCCATAGAATGAGGGACAACCCCTTATTGGGTCAATACACCCTAAAATCCCAAGAGATAAGGAAATGGAGGGGAACAATGATGGAAAGTAGTAAGTATGGTCAGGAATGGTACATTGGATCATTAAGGGAGTTCCTAGTAGTAGACCCATCCCCAAGGAAAACCACTTACCAGGGAGCAATGTCAACCACCAAGGTGAAGCAGGGCAAAAGGCATAATGTCCAAGCATATATCATGAAATCTAGAGCAATATAAGATACAAAATAATCAAATGGCTTGAATATTGAAATGATTCTCACCATAATACTGAATTGTACCTCATGGAGCAAGGCCCACTAGGGGCAACGTCCCCCAATGGGGGTTAAGGGGAAAACCCCCTGAAGGAAAAATTGCCTTGTAAATGTATATTGTAATTTCATAGTAAATCTGGACCATTCATTATAAGGTCGCAAATCTGATGGTAGAAGTTATGTTAGGGTTTTTTTCCCTAGAAGGCAACCCTCTTTTATGAGGGAATTGTATTGTGGTTGTGTATCATTGTGAATATTGTATTCTAAGAGAGGAGAATGTGAGAGAAAGAAGAGAAAGTTACAATGGGTGTGTTGTAGGTTGTATCCCTTTATTTTGCTGGATAATAAATAGGTAGGACCTAGAAATTTCTCTGGTGGACGTAACCCACACTTGGTTAACCACATATATCTATGTCTCTATTGTATTGTGTATCTTTTGTGTTTTATTTCCACATTTTTTTTATTTTATTGCTCCACTTTCCTATTTTTTTTACAAGGAGGACCATATCACAACCTCCACGGGTCAACAAACAACTCTTGTTCTTGGCAACTTTAGATTTTCCAAATCTTTCATGGTTGACTAATGACCCCATACACCATTCCCCTTTTTGGCCCCCCATTCTCGCAAAAATCCCATCGAACATTCCAAAATTCCACGGCAAACCTGGAGAAGATCTGAATAATCACGTGATGAATTTCCATCTATGGTGTTCTTCAAAATCCTTGATGGATGACTTCATTCAATTACAAATTTTTCGGGGAACCCTTACAGGATCAACAACTAAATGGTATATAGAACTATTACGTAACTCCTCTAACGACTTCAATTCCCTTGCCATGGCATTTTTTACACACTTTCAATTACCTATCTGATATGAGACCAGTATTGATCTCTTAACCTTGTTACACCAATAAACTTAGACCCATATTTCAGATCACATTCATAAATGGAGGCATCGATGACGATTAATCAAAGACACAATCCCAAATCAATTATTAGCTAATTGGTTTACAAAGTCCCTTTTTCCACCTATATCTTGAGATGTTGCCATGAAAGGCGGCATTACCAAGGAAAAAGCTATCAGTCAAGCCCAGTATTTAGATTTGGTATACTCTCAATATGGCACGTTATACGACTTGATTCCTAACACTCCTCAATCGTCAAATGATCAAACCAAAAAAACACCTGGAACCCGTGTCGATGGTATAATCGGTCCTATTTCCACAGATAAAACCGGTCATATGACTAGGAAACATAGCCAATCAACTAAATCTACCAATCCTAGCTCATATGTTCATACCAACACTCCAAGTAAGCCCTCTTCCCAAACATCCGAGATTAATACGGTGCAATTGACCGCACCAAAAAACCCACAGCAATTCGGAGGAAAAAAGAAGGGTAATAATAATAATAATAATAATAAATCTTATAATCATTCGTGCCCTAAAACCCAATAAAACAACATTGAGGGAAAGACCAAGCAAAAGGCCAAATATCCCTGCATGATTTGTAAAGAGGATAATTTCACTAAAGATTTTCCTCGTCTCGCTGAAATTCATCAATATCTCGAGCGAGGCACATCCTCTTCTACACTAGGAGTTTTAAAAAATCCTTTCACCCTCCCCAACAACAACAACTTACCATGCAAACACAAGCACCCCCACTAGGGGACAACCCCGACTCCCTGTCAGTAAATATATTGATGGTTAAATCTGTGGCCATATCTATTAGAGCCAACAATTATGATTCTCCATAAGGTGATTCTTTAAGCAAGGATTCACCTTAAAATACCCCACCCAATGGCCCTCTCACACTATAGAATCCAGCTATCGAATCTTCCATATGCCCTCCAAAGGGAGTACTTCGTAGCACTACACATAACCCCAATGCTCAAGCAACCCGACACTATAGTATAGTAGAAGATCTCGCCCAAGCCCCTTGTGCCATGTCGGCAATCGAAGTGCTGCAGTCATGTCCTACACAGCATAAAGCCTTATTATCATCCATCGATGTAATTGAACCTGTAGAATCCAATGTATTTCCTTCAACATGAATTGCAATGAATCTTGCCTATCACATCAATTGGCATTAGAAATCACTGTCTGATCTCTCAATAAAAATATTTTTCGAACAATGCTCAATGAAGGCGTCACAACATGCATCATGTCCTTGACATGTTGGAAATATCTTGGTTCTCCCCAACTTACCACATCTGAAACCATCCTCAAAGCTTTTGACGGACATTTTTTCAAACCCCATGGAATTCTCCCCTCATTACTAGTTGAACTTGCGGGAAAAATTGTTTCTGTAGAATTCAAGGTGATTGATGCCACACTTGACTATAATTTTATTTTAGGTCACACCTAGTTTTACTCCATAAATTTTGTTGCGTCTAGTGTCTTTCGACTTGTTAAATTTCCCCACCAAGGGAAGATCGTTCGTATAGACCAACTAGACTTTTGTACACCAGACATGTGAATCAATCCTAATGTGAATGTCCCTTTTGTAGTAGAATCTTCTTCGGGATGTGAAAGCATCAAGGTAGGTATTTATCCCTCTTTAATGGGGACTTTTCCCTTCCCCCCACCAGAAATCAAATCAACAGTCTCCATCAATACGATCTTCGCGGTTGCTGGTAAACCCATCGGTTACAATGACCCTTGGGTAATTCCTCTCCCATTGGAAATAAAATCTTATGGAAACACCATGCCACTATCACCAATGGAACTGGAATATTCGGTGATACAATTCATAGGAGAATCTCTTGATTCTCATTCTAGTCTTCTACTAGATGAGGAACTAGATCAATTTCCCTCTCCCTATTGGGTTAATCAAGCTTCAATGTCACACGACTTTCTTAACCTTGTCCTACCTTCAGATAAAGCCATTATGGAAATCATGAATTTGTAAGATAAACCTTGGGATGATTCTCACCATCGATCGTCCTTCCTGCCCAACAAAGAAAAGAAATACACCCCAATACAAACCCTTGTTTCGACTGATATTCAAGATCCATACCCTATACCTTCCACATCAAACCCTATTTTTTCTGAAGGCAATTTGGGAAACATTTCCAAAACTATTTCAATTGACATTTTAGTTAAACCTGGGGTCGTGGAAAACATCCATATAGGCACAGATTATCCCCCTGAATAAATCTAATCTTATACTACCCTATTTAAATAATTCTGCAACATTTTCGTCTGGTCTTATGAATAAATTCTAGGAATCGACCCACGAATTGTTGTCCATGAAATTAAAACTTATCCCCAAGCTCATCCAGTTCGACAACGACTCCGCCTAGTTCATCCAAGGAAGGCAGAATTTCAAAAATATTGAATGTTGGTTTTATCTATCCCATGCCCCTAACTGAATGGGTGTCCAACATTGTACCCGTTAACAAAAAACAGGGCACCATCCAAGTATGTGTTGATTATAGGGACCTTAATAAGGCATATCCTAAAGAAAACTTCACTACCCCTTTCATTGACCAAATTATCGATGATTGTGTTGAATGTAAAGTCTTCTCATTTATGGATGGCTTCTCTGACTATAATCAAATCGAAATTACCCCAGAAGACCAACACAAAACCGCTTTTATCTACCCATGGGGAACTTTCGCATATCGCAAGTTACCATTTGGTCTTAAAAATGTTGGTGCAACATTCCAGTGGGCCATGTATTATTCCTTCCATGACATTGAACATATCGTACAAACTTACCTAGATGATCTCCTGATCCGGTCTCCCAAGCGACCTGGTCACGTAAATCATTTGCGCCAGATCTTCATGCACTGTCGATATTACAACATTCACCTAAACCCACACAAATGTATTTTTGTTGTGGAGTATGGTTGTTTACTTGGCTTCATTGTATGTAGGTTTGGGATCAAATTTGATCCCCTCAAAATTGAGGTAGTCATCAACTTTCCTCCCCCCACCTCCGTAATCCAACTTCAAAGTTTGCAAGGGAAAGCAAACTTTCTTAGGCGTTCGGTCGCCAATTATGCCGAAGTCACCAAAGGTTTCATGCGATTATTGAAAAAGGGTGTACCTTTTATTTCGGATGAACAAGATCAACATTATTTTGATCGTTTGAAGCAGGTTCTTACATCCACACCGTTACTCAAACTTCAAATTACAATAAATATTGCATTATATATATGGAAACTTCCGGTACTACCATTGGCATGGTATTAGTCCAAACTGACGATCAACATATTGACATGTTATTTACTATTTCAGTAAGGGCTTAGTTGGTGCCAAACTTCGATACCCATACATTGATAAGTTGGTGTTGGCATCCATTTACATTGTCCAACTATTCAGGCATTATATTCTTCTCTGAACCACCACCGTTGTCTCTGATGCGAATCCAATGCAATATATTTTGTCACGCCAGATATTGGGGGATCGATACTCTAAATGGATTGTCCTGCTATAGGAATTTGATATTGAATTCTCCACCCCAAATCCAAAAAATATTTGATCTTTGCAGAATTAATGATCGATATTCCCCGAGCCTTTGATGAATCTGTGGTACAAGATTTGTTTCCCAATGAATCTTTGTTTCTCATCAACTCATCGGATCCTTGGTATGGAGACATATTGATTTATCTCCAGACCCAACATTTCCGACCTAATATTTCTAAGGATGGTCGTCGTCGCATACACCATCAATCCTGAAATTATCTCATCGTTAGCGGTACCTTCTACCATCATGGAGTATATATGATATTACACCGATGTTTCATCCATTATGAAGCCGAACAAATCATCAATGTTGGTTGTGGAGCCTGATTATCTTCTTGATTCAGAGGTATTTTTTCTCAACCATTTTTATACCCCATGAAGACTATACACCCCTCCACGCAGGGGGGTTGTAGGGGGGGATTTTCCCCCTGTGGGGTTTTGGGGTCTCATCCCCCCGGTTGGGGGATCTGGGGGCCAGCGAGCCCCCAGAGGGGATACGAGGGAAGCGTCCCCCCGAAGGTAAAATTTCCTTGTAAATGTATATTGTAATTTCATAGTCAATCTTGACCATTCATCATTAAGTCACAGATATGAAAGTAGAGATTATGTTAGGGTTTTTTTTTCCCTAGAAGGAAACCCTCTTTTTTATGAGGCCATTTGTATTGTGGTTTGGTATTGTATTGGATGTATTCTGAGAGAGGATATTGTGAGAGAAAGAAGAGGAAGTTACAACAGGTGTGTTGTAGGTTGTATCCCTTCACTTTGTTGTATAATAAAAAGGAAGGACCTGGAAATTTCTCTGGTGGACATAGCCCACACTGGGTGAACCACGTATATCTATGTCTCTATTGTATTATGTATATTCTATGTTTTATTTCCGCATTTGTTTCATTTTATTTCTCTGCGATCTTATTTTTCTAACAACTGGTATCAAAGCAATGGCAGAAGAAGGAAAGTTTAGGGTCGAGAAATTTAACGGCCAAAACTTCCAATTGTGGAAGATGCAAATGGAATATTATCTATATCAGAAGGATATTTACATGTCATTGAACAGAAAAGAAAAGAATCCAACTAGTATGAAGGATGAAGAATGGGATATTCTTGACAGAAAGGCACTAGGAATATTACTGTTGTGCTTGGCAGGAACGGTGGATTTTAACATTTCAAGCGAAAAGACAACAGAGGATCTGATGAAGAATATGGATTCACTGTATGAACAACCCTCAGCCTCCAACAAGGTATTTTTAATGAAGCATTTGTTTAATATGAAGATGTAAGAAGGTGGGTCTGTTAGTGACCATTTAAATGATTTTAACATGGTCACTAGTCAGTTAAGTTTTGTAAAAGTGAGATTTGATGATGAGATTAGGGATATTTTGATTCTATGTTCATTTCCAAAAAGATGGAATAGCTTGGTTATGGTTGTAAGTAACTTTGTCTCTGGTTCAAACACCTTAAAGTTTGATAATGTTGTTGGTGTTATCCTTAGCGAGGAATGTGAAGGAAAAGCACAAGTGAGACATAAGGTAATTATTTGATTTTGGAAAATGGGGGTAGACAAAGGAAAAGAGGAAAGAGTCAAGGGAACTGTGGGAATTATAGGAAGGGAAAATCCAAATCCAAACTAGGAAAGATAGAGTACTAGAATTGCGGGAAGAAAGGACATCTGAAGAAAGACTGCAAAGCTCCAAAGAAGCAAAGAGATGGACAGCATGAGAAAAATCAGGAAGCAAATGTAATAGGTGATTTTTTACAAGATGCTTTGATTATTTCTGCAAATAATATTTATGAGTCTTGGGTAGTATATTCAGGGGCTTCATTTCATGCCACACCCCATAGGAAATTTTTTCTAGATTATGTTCAAGGTGAATTTGGACAGGTTCATTTGGGTGATGATGCACCATGCAAAATTGTTGGAATGGGAAAGGTACAAATAAAGAAAAAGAATGGAAACCAATGGTTGTTGAAAGAGGTAAGACATGTTCTAGATCCAAGTAAAAATATATTTTCAACAGGGCTGTTGGAAAGTGAAAGTTGTATAATTATATTTACAGATAAGGCATGGAAGCTCACCAAAGGATCATTAGTGATAGCAAAAGGGGAGAAGGTAGGTACATTGTATTTATGTACTGGTAATACTGACTCTTCTATCTCTTTAGCTTGTACAAGAGAGGATACATCACTATGGCATCATACGCTTGGACACATGAGTGAGAAGAGGATGCAGATACTTCACAAAAGAAATTTGTTGCCAGATATTAAACAAATTTATTTGGATTTATGTGAGTACTATCTTTATGGAAAATAGAAGAGAGTCAGATTTCTCAGAGTCGAAAAAGAAAAGAAGAGTGAAAGGTTAGAGCTTGTGCATATATATGTATGGGGACCAGCTCAGGTATCATCTCTTGGTGGCTCTCATTATTATGTTACTTTTATTTATGATGCAACTAGAAAAACGTGGGTTTATTGCATTCGACAAAAATATGATGTTTTTTATACTTTTAAGAAATGGAAAGCTTTGGTTGAGAATGAGACAAGAAAAAGGTTGAAGTGTCTCAGATCAGACAATGGAGATGAATATTCTAGCAAGGCATTTGATGATTATTGTTCATACCATGGGATTCGTAGAGAGAAGGCATTTCCAGGAACACCACAAGAAAATGGTGTATCAGAAAGGATGAATAGGAAAATCATGGAGCATGCAAGGAGTATGAGATTGCACATTGGGTTGTCCTTACAGTTCTGAGCAGATGTTGTGGATATTGTTGTTTATTTAATAAATAGAGGACCTTCAATATCTTTGGATGGTGGAACTCTGGAGGAGGTATGGACAGGTAAAAAGTTAAACTATTTTTTTTGAATACTTTCGGTTGTGAAGCATTTGTCCATATTGATAAAGAAAGTAGAACAAAGCTTGAGGTAAAATCCAAGAAGTGTACCTTTACTGGATACAGTGTTAATGATTTTGTTTATCACTTATGGGATTATGAAAATCACAAAATAATTAGGAGTAGAGATTCTATATTCAATGAGAAGGTCATGTATAAAGATCAGTTGCAGGGAAGGAAACAGGAAGAAGAAAAACCAGAATACATGGTGCTTGATGAGATCACTGGAAAAAAAATTCCAAAGGTACCAAAAAATCAAAATGTACAACAATAGGAGAAACATGTACCTCAAACTCCTGCAAGTGTTGTTAAAATATCTACCAGGTTAAGTAGACCCCCTGAACGATACTCTCCTTCATTTTATTATTTATTATTGATTGATTGTGGTGAACCAGAAAGTTATGAAGAGGCAATGCAGGTAGACACTAAAAGAAAGTGGGAGCAAGGCATGAAAGAGGAAATGGATTCCTTAGTAAATAACCAAACTTGGGACTTGGTTCAGTTGCCTGCAAGAAAAAGAGCATTGCATAATAAATGGGTTTATAGGTTGAAGAAAGATGGAAGAAAAAAGCGGTACAAGGCTAGACTTGTTGTAAAGGGGTTTTCACAAAAGAAAGGTATATGTTTTGTTGAAATATTTTCTCCTATTGTTAAAATGACTTCAATTATGACTATTTTAAGTCTTGTGGTAGTAGAAGATTTTCATCTTGAGCAGTTAGATGTAAAAACAACTTTTCTCCATGGGGATTTGGATGAAGAGATTTATATGCAACAGCCATAGGGGTATGAGGTCAAACGGAAGGAAAAGTTGGTATGCAGATTGAAGAAGAGATTGTATGGCCTAAAGCAAGCTCCAAGGCAATGGTATTTGAAGTTTGACAGGTTTATGACAGAACAAGGTTATAGTAGATGTCATTCTAATCATTGTGTTTATTTTAAAAGGCTAGAAAATGGAAGCTATATTATCTTGCTATTGTATGTAGATGAAATGTTTGTTGCAGGGTCTAATATGCAGGATATAAATGTGCTCAAGAAGAAATTATCTAATTCATTTGCGATGAAGGATTTGGGTGCTGCAAAGAAAATCCTTGGTATGAGAATAACAAGAGACAGGAAAAATCACAATTTGGCATTGTCTCAGGGTGAGTGCATAGAGAAGGTGTTGGAGAGGTTTAGAATGCAGAATACAAAACCAATTAGTACACCTTTGGCCAACCATTTCAAATTAACCAAGGAAATGTGTCCCAAGACATGGGAGGATATAGAATACATGTCCAGGGTCCCTTGTTCATCAGCAGTTGGCATCTTGATGTATGCTTCGATGGTTTGCACAAGACCAAATATTGCACATGCAGTGGGAGTTGTGAGCAGGTATATGAACGATCTGGGTAAAGAACATTGGGAGGCAGTAAAGTGGATTCACATGTATTTGAGAGGTACTACTACTCATGCATTATGTTTTGGAGTTTCATACACTTTTTTACAGGGATATGTTGATTCAGATATGGAAAGTGATAAAGATAGCAGGAGGAGAACCATAGGGTATGATTTTATTGTAGGTGGAACAACAATAAATTGGATTTCGACACTGAAAAGGGTTGTTTCACTTTCAACAACAGAAGCAGAGTATGTTGTTGCTACAGAGGCTAGTAAAGAGATGATTTGTTTACAAAGGTTTATGGAGGAATTGGGAAAGAAGAAGGAGAATAGAAGGTTGTACTGTGACAACACGCATTCCATTCATCTTGCAAATAACTAAGTCTTCCATTCTAAGACTAAACATATACAACTCAGGTACCATTTCATAAGTTCATCTTTGGAAGATGGACAACTGAAGTTGGAAAAGATACATACTAGCCAGAATCCTACAGACATTTTAACAAAGGTAGTAATCAAAGAGAAGTTGAGTTCCTGCTCAGTTTCAATTGTCCTTCATGTATGAAGGAGGAGATGAGAAATTTTCCAAGTCCAAGGTGGAGTATAGTCCATCAGGTACAACAGTAGTGGAGTTGTTTTGATCGGTCTCCAAGCGGGAGATTATTGGTTGTGGAGCATGATTATCTTCATGATTCATAGGACTTTGATTTCAGCTGTGTTTATACCCCATGAAGACTGTACACCCCTCCATCTGGGGGGTTTTCATGGGGATATTTCCCCCCCTGTAGGGTCCAGAGGGCTCATCCCCCCAACTGGGGTATGGGGGAAGCATCCCCCAAAGGCAAAATTGCCTTATAAATGCATATTGTAATTTCATAGTCAATCTTGACCGTTCATCATTAAGTTACATATATGACATAAGAGATTATGTTAGGGTTTTTTTTCCCCAGAAGGAAACCCTCTTTTGTATGAGGTCATTTGTATTCTAGTTGAGTATTGTATTGGATGTATTCTGAGAGAGGAGATTGTGAGAGAAAGAAGAGGAAGTTACAGCGAGTGTGCTATAGGTTGTATCCCTTCATTTTGTTGGATAATGAAAAGGAAGGATCTAGAAATTTCTTTGGTGGATGTAGCCCACACTGGATGAACCACGTATATCTGTGTTTCTATTGTATTGTGTATCTTCTGTGTTTTGTTTCAACATTTGTTTTATTTTATTGCTCCGCAATCATGTTTTTCTAACACTCAATGACCACCACTCTGGAGCATGTGGTGGCCATTTGTATGGGTTAGCCACAACCCAGAATATCTTACGTGTAGGATATTTTTGGCCCACAATTTTTAAATATTGTATAAATGCGGTACAAAAATGCCACCCATGTCAAATTTTTTCTAAAAAAATGCACGCTCACCCCACTCCTTAACATCTAGTTGTCGTAGTTGGCTCGTTCGCTAAATAGGGAATTAATTTCACTAAGTGTAAACCCCCTTTTTTCGTTGATCATAATTGCATTATTGTGGTCATTGATTATTTCACAAAGTAGGCAGAAGCCATGCCTACCTTTTCTATTGACGCAAAGACTGCCGCATTGTTCGTATTCAACTATATCATCGCATGTTTTGGTGTGCCTAAATCTATTGTGACCGATCATGGATCACATTTTTGCAATAGCATGATGACGAAATTATCTACTATGTTGCATTTTAACCAAGAACACTCATCTCCCTATTATCATCAAGAAAAAGGCCAAGTCGAGTCCATCAACAAGGTACTCAAAACAATGCTTCAAAGGATGATAGGAAAACATAAAAACAATTGGCATTTAATGTTATTCTTGGCCCTATGGGAATACCAAACCTCTACCAAAACTGCCACTGGTTTCACACCCTTCCAATTCATTTATGGCTTGGAGGCAATTTTGCCCATTGAATGCAAGCTCCCTTCCCTCAAGCTAGCTATCGAACTCTTGCCTGACACTTCCGTCGAGGAAGAACAAATTCTATATTTATCCCACCTTGATGATCGATGTTGAGAATTCATCATGGCCAATGATTATCACCAAAAGCACATTAAAACCCAATATAATCAGAAAATAGACCCTCAAACCTTCTCAGAAGGCAATTTAATTTTGGTCTACGACCAAGACCGTGAGAAGTTAGGAGCGGGTAGTTTCAAACCCTTATGGCATGGCCCCTATATAATTAAATGAGTTCTTGAAAGAGGAGTCTATGAGCTAGTAGATTATAGGGGTAATCCATTATTGGAGCCCTACAATGGGCTCTACTTGAAAAATTACTATGCATAAGCCTTACGCTATCTAGTGCTTTTGTACCATATGTATTACAGTGTGCTATTGTTGATTTTTTTCCCCTTTGTGTGATATTCTTTGTCAATCTTCTTATCTTGCTTAATGCTTGAGTTGCAGATGTCGTTGTTTCCCTCACCCTATTTTGGATATGTGGATGGAGCTAGTCACACCTCGGAATATCGCTTATGTTTCCTAGGTAATCATTTCACCCACCAACG
Source organism: Picea mariana (assembly GCA_032191745.1). NCBI lineage: Eukaryota > Viridiplantae > Streptophyta > Pinopsida > Pinales > Pinaceae > Picea > Picea mariana. Next base: position 28,794 of record JASDQU010506643.1, read on the forward strand.
ATGTAGTAAGTTCTGGAGGCATATATCTCATCCCTACAACAAACAATGTTGTTGAATACAGTGTCATTATTGAACTTCTCACCGAAGCATCTACTTTGGGAATACGCCACTTGATCGTGCGTCTAGATTCCGAACATGTCGTTTTAAAACTCAACTTGAATTATTATATTCGACACCCTATCCTTTTTCAGAAATATTTGAGGTTAAGACTTGATGCAGGAGAATCTACATCAACATTAAAAGGAGGAAAGGCTAGAGTAAATCACATCATCCAGTGCATGCATGAAGCTGATTTGGACTATACAAAGGAGAGCACACCTTTTTGAGTTTGAAAATTTATGAAAAGAAATGTAATTAATGAATTGGAGGCTAAGGCCATCCCTAAAGATCCTCTTGGATCAATATCACTTTAATGTAAAGGTTGTATTGTACATAGGTTGTGCATTAGTCCTTATCTTATTTGTTAATGTTATTAACTTCTTAGACCTTAGTAGGTGGATTCATAAATCCTGATAGGATAGCATT
>JASDQU010506643.1:29368-39482 GCA_032191745.1 Picea mariana
TACAACAGTAGTGGAGTTGTTTTGATCAGTATCCAAGCAAGAGATTGTTGGTTGTGGAGCATGATTATCTTCATGATTCAGAGGACTTTGATTTAAGTCATGTTTATACCCCATGAAGATTGTACACCCCTCCATGTGGGGGGTTTTCATGGGGATCTTTCCCCCCCTACAGGGTCCAGAGGGATCATCCCCCTGGTTGGGGTATGGGGGAAGCGTCCCCCATAGGAAAAATTGCCTTGTAAATGTATATTGTAATTTCATAGTCAATCTTGACCATTCATCATTAAGTTGCATATATGACAGTAGAGATTATGTTAGGGTTTTTTTTTTTCCCTAGATGGAAACCCTCTTTTGTATGAGGTCATTTGTATTCTAGTTGGGTATTGTATTGGATGTATTCTGAGAGAGGAGACTGTGAGAGAAAGAAGAGGAAGTTACAGCGAGTGTGCTATAGGTTGTATCCCTTCATTTTGTTGGATAATAAAAAGGAAGGACCTAGAAATTTCTTTGGTGGATGTAGCCCACACTGGGTGAACCATGTATATCTGTGTCTCTATTGTATTTTGTATCTTCTGTGTTTTGTTTCCACATTTGTTTCATTTTATTGCTCTGCAATCCTATTTTTCTAACACTCAATGACCGCCACTCTGAAGCATGTGGTGGCCATTTGTCTGGGTTAGCCACAACCCAGAATATCTTACGTGTAGGATATTTTTGGCCCACAATTTTTAAATATTGTATAAATGCGGTACAAAAATGCAACCCATGTCAAAAAAATTCTAAAACAATGCACGCTCACCCCACTCCTTTACATCTAGTTGTCGCAGTTAGCCCGTTTTCTAAATGGGGCATCAATTTCACTAAGTGTAAACCCCCTTTTTTTGTTGATCATAATTGCATTATCATGGTCGTTGATTATTTCACAAAGTGGGAAGAAGCCATGTCTACCTTTTCTAATGACACAAAGACTACCACATTGTTTGTATTCAATTATATCATCGCATGTTTTGGTGTGCCTAAATCTATTGTGACCGATCATGGATCACATTTCTGCAATAGCATGATGACGAAATTATCTACTATGTTGCATTTTAACCAAGAACACTCATCTCCCTATTATCATCAAGAAAAAGACCAAGTCGAGTCCATCAACAAGGTACTTGAAACAATGCTTCAAAGGATAATAGGAAAACATAAAAACAATTGGAATTTAATGTTATTCTTGGCCCTATGGGAATTCCAAACCTCTACCAAAACGACCACTATTTTCACACCCTTCCAACTCGTTTATGGCTTGGAAGCAGTTTTTCCCATTGAATGTGAGCTCCCTTCCCTCAAGCTACCTATCGAACTCTTGCCTGACACTTCCGCCGAGGAAGAAAAAATTCTATATTTATCCCACCTTGATGATCGATGTTGAGAATTCATCATGGCCAATGATTATCACCAAAAGCACATTAAAACCCAATACAATCAGAAAATATGCCCTCAAACCTTCTCCGAAGGTGATTTAATTTTGGTCTACGACCAAGACCGTGAGATGTTAGGAGCGGGTAGGTTCAAACCCTTATGGCAAGGCCCATATATAATTAAATGATTTCTTAAAAGAGGATCCTATGAGCTAGTAGACTATAGGGGTAATCCATTATCGGAGCCCCACAATGGGCTCTACTTGAAAAAGTACTATGCATAAGCCTTGCGCTATCTAGTGCTTTTGTACCATATGTATTACAATGTTCTATTGTTGATTTTTTTCCCCTTTGTGTGATATTCTTTGTCAATCTTCTTATCCTGCTTAATGCTTGAGTTGCAGATGTCGTTGTTTCCCTCACCCTATTTTGGATATGTGGATGGAGCTAGTCGCACCTCTCGGAATATCGCTTATGTTTCCTAGGTAATCATTTCACCCACCAACGATGTAGTAAGTTATAGAGGCATATATCTCATCCCTACAACAAACAATGTTGTTGAATATAGTGTCATTATTGAACTTCTCACCGAAGCATTCACTTTGGGAATACGCCACTTGATTCTGCATCTAGATTTTGAACTTGTCGTTTCACAACTCAACTTGAATTATTCTATTCAACACATTATCCTTTTTCGAAAATATTTGAGGGTAAGGCTTGATGTAGGAGCATCTACATCAGCATTAAAAGGAGGAAAAGTTGGAGTAAAGCACATCATTCAGCGCATGCATGAAGCTGATTTGGACTATACAAAGGAGAGCACACCTTTTTGAATTTTAAACTTTATGAAAAGAAATCTAATTAATGAATTGGAGGCTAAGGCCATCCCTAAAGATCCTCTTGGATCAATATCACTTTTATGTAAAGGTTGTATTGTACATAGGCTGCGCATCAGTCTTTATCTTATTTGTAAATGTTATTAACTTCTTAGACCTTAGTAGGTGGATTCATAAATCTTTATAGGATAGCATTAGGTTGTTGGGGAGGGGAAGCTCGATGAATCACCCCTTGTGTATTTTTTTGTATCTTATGCCCAAAATAAGGTTGTTGCTACTTATTTGTGATAGTTTTCATTCTAAGAGAGAGATAGAGAGTTGTTGTTGTTGAGAGCTAGAGAGCATTGTATAAGTTGTTGAAGAAGAAGTGCAGGACTGCTTGTATCTATGTATATTATCACTTGAATGAATAGAACAGAGAATCTTCAATCCCAATGTTTGTTGTCATTGTTACTATATTTATATGAATGAATGGTAGGTTTTTCATTCATTTAATTTCTTTGTTTATAATCGTGCTTGTGCTTATGAATGCATTTTGTGATTAGATACATGAATATTTAGACTTAGAATAAGTTTCAATTGTTTCTCTTCTGAGAGCTCATGCAAGGAGTGCATATTGTCTGCAAGGACTGCGTTGACAGAGCTAAGCTTAAATCAGAGAAGCTTAGGAGAGATAACATTGAATATTTGATAGCAGTAGTGCACAGGAAGAACAGAGCCATGCAAGGAGTGCATAGACTGATTTATTCTCAGACTCATTGTCCCAGAGGAGAATAGTCGAGTGGAAGAGTTCCAAGGACGCAAGGAGCATACCCAAGGCTTTAAAGCCTTAGAGGAACAAGCTCAGGAGAGATATCTATCTAAGCATTGAGGAGTCTGAACGTCTAAGAGTTAGAAGGGAGTGCATTGATGGGTGGAAGAGGTCTCATATACCTCTAGAACCTAAGCTCAAGAGAGATAATAACCATCAGTGGCAAGGAAGGAAAATTAGAAAGTTTTTAAGTTCCAATGTTTTATAGTGCGGGAGGAGCGCACCAAAAGGGCAGGAAAATTTCTCATATACCTCGGAAAGTTAAGAGCAAGAGTGTTAGCGACAGTAATCCCTTGAAGGGAAGAGTTGAAGAACTGAGGGTGGAGATCTAGCGAGAGATCGCCAGAGTGCTGACAACAATCAGATCTGGGATAGTTGTGTGAAGGATACCTCAAGGATCCTTTGGCACTTAGTGTATTCGGAGTTTCAACAGGTGTACAAGGAGAGGGATCACCGAAGTCCCGAAGGACAAAATCAATCATGACCGCTCATTCCACAGTGGACAAGTGCCAATAGGTTTATTGTTCCAGGAGGCTAGAGCTCCGAGAGATTTGCGGGGAGAAAAGGACCATTCTGCCAAATTCCTGAAGGGATGAATAAATCTGGACTGTTGGATCGAAGGAGGACACATGGCACAAGATACACACTTTGGAGGAGAGGCACTCTGGGGGAAAGTTCGTGTAGTGAAACACAAGGTCCCGAAGGTGAGTTCCATCGTGACTGTTGATCTTGTAGTGTACACGCGTCAAAGATCCATGCATTTGGAGGAAGAGTATTTCAGAGAAAATCTTGTGAAAGGATGTAAGAACTTCCAATCTTGAAGGTCGAAGTTCACCATAGTCATTGATCGTGGAAGAGACACTTGGCATTAGTGATGATGAGCTTGCAGCAAGAGAAGCTACTGATAAATTTAAAGAAGTCATCTTTCATGAAGACAAAACTCTTATATTTGGGTTTTGTGATATCTTCCAATAAGCTAAAGATGGATCTAGAAAAGGTGGAAGCTAGCATAGATTGGTCATCACCAATAAGTATATTTGAGGTAAGGAGTTTCCATGGATTAGCAAGTTTCTATAGAAAACTCATTAGAAATTCTAGTGGTATATGTATGCCAATATTAGACACTATGAAGAAGAGACACAAATATTTTAAGTGGATATAAGAGGATGAGAAGATCTTCAGGATATTGAAGGATAAGATCACATAACAACTAATTCTGGTTTTGCCATATTTTGGGAAGACCTTCCAATTAAAGTGTGATGCTAGTGGATTAGAAATTGGAGCAGTCTTAAGTCAAGATAATAGACCTATTGCATATTTCAGTGAGAAGTTGAATGATACCAAGAAGAAGTACTGCACATATGACAAATAATTCTATGCAGTGATTCAATCCTTAAAGAAGTGGAGGCATTATCTTATTCCCAATGAATTTATGTTGTACAGTGATAATCAAGCTCTATAGTTCAGCACCAAACAGGAGAAGTTGAATCAGAGGCATGCAAAGTGGGTGGATTTTATGAAAAAATTCACTTTTGTTATCAAGAATATTTTCGAGAGTGAAAATAAGGTTGCAAATGCTTTGAGTAGGAGATGCTTGATTATGCAAAAATTCAAAGTGGAAACCTTAGGGTTTGAACACCTTAAGGAAATGTATGGTGAAGATGCAGATTTTAAAGAAGCTTATGAAGCATGTGAAAATCCTTTGCTAAGGGACAAGAGTCCATGGATGGAATATTTGATTCAGGATGGATTGTTGTACAAAGGGAGAAAATTGTGCATACCAAAATGCTCAATGAGAAACAATTTATTGAAAGAGAAGAATAGTTGAGGTCTAGTAGGACATTTTGGCCATGATAAAACATTCGCACAGTTGAGTGGCTCATACTATTGGCCAGGTATGAGATCTGAAGTGAAGAAATTTTTGAACAAATGCAAAATTTTCTAGTATGCAAAAGGAAGACAACTGAACACTGGTCTTTATCAGCCTAATCCTATTCCAGATAGGCCTTGGGATGCTATCAACATGGATTTTGTGTTGGGATTAACAAGAACCCAGAGGGGAAGTGATTCCATATTTTTGGTAGTTGTCAGGTTTTCCAAGATGGCACACTTTATACCATGCCAGAAGACAAATGATTCTACACACATAGCAAGTCTATTTTTTAAAGAAATTGTGAGGCTACATGGCTTTCCCAGGAGCATTGTCTCAGACAGAGACATAAAGTTTGTAGGAAACTTTTGGAGAACATTGTAGAAGAAATTGGTGAGATATTTGTCCTTCAGTTCAACATACCATCCTCAGACAGATGGGAAAACTGAGGTGGTAAACATAAGTCCAGGTAATTTGATGAGGAGCTTAGTCATTGAGCATAATAGTCAGTGGGATCAGATTATGTCACAAGTAGAGTATGCATAAAACAATTCACCAAATAGGAGCACAGGAAGAAGTTCGTTCTAGATAGTGTATGGAATGTAGCCAAGAGGAAATCAGAACTAAGAGATTTGGGATAGAATGAATTTAGAAGTGAAAGAGATGAAGAGTTTTCTATAGAGATGTATAAACTTCATGGTGAGACCAAGGAGAAATTTCAAGGCAACAGAAAGAAGGAAAAAGACATAGTTGATCAGCATAGGAGAGAGCTTCAATTTGAAGTGGGAGATCATGTTTTGGCTCATCTGAGAAAGGAGAGGTTCCCAAGGGTAGCATATAACAAGTTGAAAATGAAAAAGATAGGACCATGCAAGATCCTTAGGAAATTTGCAGCAAATGCTTATAAGATAGAGTTTCCAGACAATGTGGGAATCTCAACCATTTTTAATGTTGCAGACCTATATCCTTACAAGGAAGATGAAACAGGAGGATCAAATGGGAAAAAAAAATGCATGTATCAGAGAATCTACAGATGGAGAATATTATAGATCAGAGGGTTGGAAAGAGGACTAGAAGAAAGACTTATTTTGAATATCTGGTTAAGTGGAAAGGCCATCCAGAAAAGGATTCCAGTTGGGTAACTGAAGAAGACATTTTGAAGCAAGGAAAAACAGTGCAGGAGCTCATGGATAGGAGTCCATGAATTTTTGGCCAGAGGAGTATGATGCAGGAGCATCTACATCAGCATTAAAAGGAGGATAGGGTTGAGTAAAGCACATCATCCAGTGCATGCATGAAGATAATTTGGACTATACAAAGGAGAGCACACCTTTTTGAATTTGAAACTTTATGAAAATAAATGTAATTAATGAATTGGAGGCTAAGGCCATCCCTGAAGATCCTCTCATATCGGTATCACTTTAATGTAAGGGTTTTATTGTACAGAGGTTGTGCATCAGTCCTTATCTTATTTGTAAATGATATTAAATTATTAGTCCTTAGTAGGTGAATTCATAAATCATGATAGGATAGCATTAGGTTGTTGGGGGGGGAAGCTCAATGAATCACCCCTTCTGTATTTTTTTTGTATCTTATGCCCAAAAGAAGTTTGTTCCTACGTATTTGTGATAGTTGTCATTCTAAGAGACAGAGATATATTGTTGTTGAGAGACAGAGAGTATTGTATATTTTTTTGAAGAAGTAGTGGAGGACTTCCTATATCTATGTATATTATCACTTGAATGAATAGAATAGAGAATCTTTAATCCCAATGTTTGGTGTCACTATTACTGTGTTTATCTGAATGAATGGTAGGTTTTATGTTCATTTAAATTCTCTGTTTATGCTAGTGATTGTGCTTATGAATGCATTTTGTGATTAGATACATGAATCTATAGAGTTAGAATAAGTTTCAATTGTTTCTCTTCTGAGAGCTCGTGCAAGGAGTGCATATTGTCTGCAAGGGGTGCATTGAAAATGATAAGTTTAACTCAGAGAATCTCAAGATAGATAATTTTGAATCTTTGATAGTAGTAGTGTAGAAGAATCACAAAGCCATGCAAGAAGTTCCTAGAATAAGTTGTTCTCAGAATCATTGTCCTAGAGGAGAATAGTCGAGTGGAAGAGTTCCAACGCTGCAAGGAGCGCGCCCAAGGATTTAAAATCTTAGAGGGACAAGCTTAGGAGAGATAGATATCTGAGCATTGAGGAGAAAAGACTTAGAAATTTTTCTAAGTCCGAACGTCTAAGAGTTAGAAGGGAGTGCACTGAGGGGACATCGCGGGACATCGCCACAGTGCTGAGAATGAGACAAGAAAAAGGTTGAAGTGTCTCAGATCAGACAATGGAGGTGAATATTCTAGCAAGGTGTTTGATGATTATTGTTCATACCATGGGATTCGTAGAGAGAAGACAGTTCCAGGAACACCACAATAAAATGGTGTGTCAGAAAGGATGAATAGGAAAATCATGGAGTGTGCAAGGAGTATGAGATTGCACACTGGGTTGCCCTTACAGTTTTGAGCAGATGTTGTGGATATTGTTGTTTATTTAATAAACAACGGACCTTCAATCTCTTTGGATGGTGGAATTCTAGAGGAGGTATGGACAGGTAAAAATGCAAACTATTTTTTTTAATACTTTCGGTTGTAAAGCATTTGTCCATATTGATAAAGAAAGTAGAACAAAGCCTGAGGTAAAATCCAAGAAGTGTACCTTTACTGGATACAGTGTTAATGATTTTGTTTATCACTTATGGAATTATGAAAATCACAAAATAAATAGGAGTAGAGATGCCATATTCAATGAGAAGGTCATGTATAAAGATCAGTTGTAGGGAAGGAAACCGGAAGAATAAAAACCAGAATACATGGTGCTTGATGAGATCACTAAAAAAGAAATTCCAAAGGTACCATAAAATCAAAATGTACAACAACAGGAGAAACATGTAGCTCAAACTCTTGCAAGTGTTGTTAGAATATCTACCAGGTTAAGTAGACCCCCTGAACGATACTCTCCTTCATTTTATTATTTATTATTGATTGATTGTGGTGAACCAGAAAGTTATGAAGAGGCAATGCAGGTAGACACTAAAAGAAAGTGGGAGAAAGGCATGAAAGAGGAAATGGATTCCTTGGTAAATAACTGGACTTGGGACTTGGTTCAGTTGCCTGCAAGAAAAAGAGCATTGCATAATAAATGGGTTTATAGGTTGAAGGAAGAAGATGGAGGAAAAAAGAGATACAAGGCTAGACTTGTTGTAAAGGAGTTTTCACAAAAGAAAGGTGTATGTTTTGTTGAAATATTTTCTCTTTTTGTTAAAATGGCTTCAATTATGACTATTTTAAGTCTTGTGGTAGTAGAATATTTTCATCTTGAGCAGTTATATGTAAAAACAACTTTTCTCCATAGGTATTTGGATGAAGAGATGTATATGCAACAGCCATGGGGGTATGAGGTCAAAGGGAAGGAAAAACTGGTATACAGGTTGAAGAAGAGATTGTATGGCCTAAAGCAAGCTCCAAGGAAGTGGTATTTGAAGTTTGAAGGGTTTATGACAGAATAAGTGATGCAGCAACGCACCTCTGCACCCAGGCACGTCCGCTCTCACAGGATCTTCTTCTTTTCTACCCGAAGAACTCCAGGGTTCTGCTATTTCCCTATCGGGAAATCTACACCCACAGCTCTCTTTGGCACGATCCTCCCTTCTTTACTTTCGGGGGATTGAAACTCGCAGCTTCGTGAGTTCCTTATTGACCGCTGGGCTCTCAGATCCCCGAGACCCGATGGTCAGTCAAATTGCTGACCTTTACCTCTGTCAGAACTTTCGCTCTATCGTGACTTCGCAACCTCACGATATCGCAACCTCGCAGATTGAACCGTCGAGCTTTCACCCTCCTATTCCGTGAACCCACGAGATGTGAGAATTCAACGGAATGTTGACTCCTATCTCCAGGCAACGCGTGTTCACTCCTCGATCACGCGGTCCCACCTTATGCTCTGCCACGCGTCCACACAATCTGTTCTCGGCACTTCACGACTCGGGAATCCTAAATCCAATACTTCTGGACTTCTCACGGCGAGATCCCGAGGGCTTGTGCCACTTGTATTCCACTTGCGCTCCTCTATGGCCCACACTGCTCTCCAGCTGTCAGGATATCACCTCTCGCAATATCGCGATTCCCACAGCCAATCTCTCGTACATTTTCTTGCGAGGTCCCAAGACATTATCCCACGTACGAATCCAATGGTCCTCCCACGATCCGAATCCAACGGCTGTCCTTCTCTCGCTCCTCGCTTCCTCGCGGCTTGCGATGCTCAACCCTTTGGCTTTCACCCTACGAACTCCTGAGTTCGCGAGATCCTTAGATCTCTGCCACCTGTCCTCCTTAGATGGATGGCTCACAGCCTCTCGCCACTTCGTTGCTTCGTGACCTCGCGTCTCACGACTTTTAATACCAAATACTTGGGCGTTCACCCTGCGAACTCCCAACTTCGCGAGATCTCTAGATCTCTGCCACCTGTCTCCTACAAATGGATGGCTCCTGTCTTCTCCCCACCTCACTACTCGCGACTTGGACTACCCAACACTTGGGTTCTCACCCGACGAACTCCTGAGTCTGCGAGATCACTGATATCTACCACCTGTCTTCTACAGATGGACAGCTCCTGGCCTTCTCCTGAGCTTCAACCTCTTCGGACCTTCTCACCATAACCTCCTTTCACCTCTGCAAGATTCGACGATCCTTGAAACTTCACGAAATCTCCCGAGATTATTTTGACCGTCTGTTCCTCCCTGTATAATTCCACGAAATGGAGAAAGGGTATCTCTCCACGAGATTCCTCCTCCTCTTCGCCAACCTGTGACACTTCTCCCTAACTTTGAATCACACTTATCTACGCTGATCTTCGGTGACTCAGAGGCCTATCCTCTCTGAGCTTTGCAAAGTTACTTCAACCTCAACGAGGTTCCCTGCACGCACTCCTTGCGGAAAATCTTCAATCACGTCTAAGTGTTGAAGTTCTCTTGACTCTGCGCACACCTGCAGCAGCAATCCTCCAACGCTTCTTCTCAGACACATGACTGAGACTTCCTCCCTTAGCCTGTTGACTCCTTGCACGGCTCGATGTCTCACTGCGCCTTCACGAAGAATGAGAACAAAAGCTATCTCTCTGAGCCTTATGTCAA
>JASDQU010506643.1:40049-52862 GCA_032191745.1 Picea mariana
TGTATATTATCACTTGAATGAATAAAACAGAGAATCTTCAATCCCAATGTTTGGTGTCATTGGTACTATATTTATCTGAATGAATGGTAGGTTTTTCGTTCATTTAAATTCTTTGTTTATACTCGTGCTTGTGCTTATGAATGCATTTTGTGATTAGATACATGAATCTTTAGAGTTAGAATAAGTTTCAATTGTTTCTCTTTTGAGAGCTCGTGCAAGGAGTGCATATTGTCTACAAGGACTGCGTTGATAGAACTAAGTTTAAATCAAAGAAGCTCATGAGAGATAACGTTGAATATTTGATAACAGTAGTTCAGAGGAAGAACAGAGCCACACAAGGAGTGCGTAGACCGATTTATTCTCAGACTCATTGTCCCAGAGGAGAATAGTCGAGTGGAAGAATTCCAAGGAGGCAAGGAGCATGCCCAAGGCTTTAAAACCTTAGAGGAACAAGCTCATGAGAGATAACTATCTGAGCATTGAGGAGTCCGAACGTCTAAGAGTTAGAAGGGAGTGCATTGATGGGTGGAAGAGGTCTCATATACCTCTAGAACTTAAGCTCAGGAGAGATAACAAGCATCAGTAGCAAGGAAGAGAACTTAGAAAGTTTTTAAGTTCCAATGTTTTATAGTGCGAGAGGAGTGCACCAAAAGGGCAGGCAAAGGCCTCATATACCTCAGAAAGTTAAGTGTAAGAGGGCTAGCGATAGTAATCACTTGAAGGGAAGAGTTGAAGAACCGAGGGTGGAGATCTAGTGAGAGATCACCAGAGTGCTGACAACCATCAAATCTGGGATAGTTGTGCGAAGGATACCTCAAGGATCCTTTGGCACTTAGTGTATTTGTAGTTTCAATGGGTGTACAAGGAGAGGGATCACCGAAGTCCTGAAGGAGAAAAGCAATCGTGATCGTTCATTCCACAGTGGACAAGTGCCAACAGGTTTAGAGTTCCGAGAGACTAGAGCTCCGAGAGATTTGCGAGGAGCAAAGAACCGTTCTGCCAAAGTCCCGAAGGGATGAATAAATCTGGACCATTGGATCCAAGGAGGACACGTGGCACAAGATCCACACTTCAGAGGAGAGGCACTCTGGGGGAAAGTTCACGTAGTGAAACACAAGGTCCCGAAGGTGAGTTCCATCGTGACCGCCAATCTTGGAGCAGACACGCATCAAAGATCCATGCATTCGGAGGAAGAGTATTTCGGAGAAAATCTTGTGAAAGGGTGTAAGAACTTCCAATCTTGAAGGCCGGAGTTCACCACAGTAATTGATCGTGGAAGAGACATGCATCGAAAGGCCGCGTATTTGGAGGCAGAGCACTCTAGGAGAAAGAGAAAGAGGGAGAGTTTAACGAAGATTGTTCGAATCCTGGAGGCGGGGACTCATCCTGACCATCGGGTTAGACAGGGACACGTGGAGTAATCCCTTGAATTCGACTACATAGAACTCTGGGGGATCAGAGTAGTGTCTGGCATTTAGGAGTCCCAAAGCCCAAAGACTTAGCGCTTCTTGAGTTAAGCATGGGTCACAGCCTGGGGTCATATGAAGAGAGGGGCCTAGTGAAGGGAGCTAGCACCTGTATTTCAAAAAAACATTAAGGGAAAAAGTTCCAAGAAAGTGCTCGTAGGTTTCAAATAACCTGCACACAGAGAAAAAAGTGTCATTTATTAACTGGTTTTGAGGCTTAGCAGAATCCCTAAGAGTCAATTCTACTCCATATTAGATCGATCCTAGACTGGGAGGTCGTGCAGACCCTAGGACAGGGAGGAGTTTTGCATCAAGTGGTATCAGATCCATAATTTAAGCTCTGTGTGAAGAAATCTTAGCATCATGCCACCAAGAATATGCAGGGACAAACCTGTAGCGAATCTAGCAATGGAGGAGGAAATGAGGAGACTTCGTGCAAGGCTAGATGCAATGGAAACTTCACAAAGGAGAGAAACAGATGCAGGTGACATTAGTGAGGCTGAAAGTGAAGAAGTAGAATATAAAAGAGTTGCAGGAGAAGATGCTACAGAAGAATGCTTGCTAAGAGTTGTTGTAAAAATGGGATCCAGAGAAAAAATGGAAAATCCCTCATGATGAGGAAAAATCTCTTGAAGCCAGAGAAGGAGGTGGAAGAACCAGTACAAAGAAACAATATGTTTAGAACCGCTTGCAAGACCAAGGATAGAGTTTGCAAGGTGATAATTGATAGTGGAAGTACTGATAATCTAGTATCCACATATATGGTGGAAAAACTATATCTGGAAACAACCGCACATCCAAATCCATATAAGGTATCATGGTTGCAAAAAGGACACCAGGTAATGGTAAGTAAACAATGACAAGTTGAATTTAAAATAGGAGGATACAAAGATGATATTTTATGTGATATAATACTCATGGATCTCTGTCATGTTTTGTTGGGAAGACCATGGCAGTTTGATAGAAATGTCATACATGATGCGAGAAAAAACACTTACACCCTAGAGAAGAATGGTAGGACACACATGTTGTTTCCAAAAGAGGATAAGAAGGGGAAGGAAGAATCCAACCCAAGCATACTTCTCATGAGTGGCAAGGAGATCTTGAATGAAGTCAAGAAGGAACATGACATGCAGTTTGTTGTAGTGAGAAATCCTAGAGTCATCCTTACAAGCACTACTTTGGATGATCTACCTAAAGAAATTCAAGAACTACTGGAAAATTTTGTTGCTATAGTGGTGGATGAGTTACCTTTCTCGTTGCCACCCATTAGGAGAATCATTCATCACATTGATATTATTCTAGGAGAAATTATTCCAAACAGAGAAGCATACAGATTGACACCTCAAGAGAATGAAGAGGTCAAGAATCAAGTCCAATATCTATTAGAAAAGGGTTTAGTCAAGGATATCTTAAGCCCATATGTAGTACCAACTGTATTGAGTCCTAAGAAGGATGGAGGATGGAGACTGTATACAGACTCCAGAGCCATCAACAACATCACTATCGTGTATAGATTTCCATTACCCAAGATGGATGATTTGATGGATTGCTTGAGTGGAGAAAGTTATTTTTCAAAGATAGATCTGAAAAGTGGTTATCACCAGATAAGGATGATATAAGGAGATGAATGGAAAACAACATTCAAAACAAATAAAGGGTTGTATGAGTGGCTTGTTATGCCATTTGGCTTAACAAACGCCCCAAGCACATTCATGAGGTTGATGAATGAAGTACTTAAAGACTTCATAGGTAAATTTGTCATTGTATATCTGGATGATATACTAGTCTTCAGTAAAGCTGAAGAAGATCACTTGAGACACTTGACATTAGTGATGAGGAGGTTGCAGTAAGAGAAGTTGGTGATAAATTTAAAGAAGTCATCTTTTATGAAGACAAAACTCTTATATTTTGGTTTTGTGATATCTTCCAATAAGCTGAAGATGGATCCAGAAAAGGTGGAAGCTAGCATATATTGGCCATCACCAATAAGTATATTTGAGGTAAGGATTTTCCATGGATTAACAAGTTTCTATAGAAAATTCATTAGAAATTCCAGTGGTATATGTGCACCAATATTAGACACTATGAAAAAGAGACACAAATATTTTAAGTGGATATAAGAGGCTGAGAAAATATTTAGGATATTGAAGGATAAGATCACATAACAACCAATTCTGGTTCTGCCATATTTTGGGAAGACCTTCCAGGTAAAGTGTGATGCTAGTGGATTAGAAATTGGAGCAGTCTGAAGTCAAGATAATAGACTTGTTGCATATTTCAGTGAGAAGTTGAATGATACCATAAAGAAGTACTCCACATATGACAAACAGTTATATGCAGTGATTCAAGCCTTAAAGAAGTGGAGGCATTATCTTATTCCCAATGAATTTGTGTTGTACAGTGATAATCAAGCTCTACAGTTCAGCACCAAGAAGGAGAAGTTGAATTGGAGGCATGTAAAGTGGGTGGAATTTAAGAAAAATTTCACTTTTGTTATCAACCATATTTCCCAAAGTGCAGATAAGGTTGCAAATGCTTTGAGTAGGAGATGCTTGATTATGCAGGAATTCAAAGTGGAAACCTTAGGGTTTGAACACCTTAAGGAAATGTATGGTGAAGATGAAGATTTTAAAGAAGCTTATGAAGCATGTGAAAATTCTTTGCTAAGAGACAAGAATCCATGGATGGAATATTTGATTCAGGATGGACTGTTGTTCAAAGGAAGAAAATTGTGCATACCAAAATGCTCAATGAGAAACAATTTATTGAAAGAGAAGAATAGTCGAGGTCTAGCGGGACATTTTGACCATGATAAAACATTCGCACAGTTGAGTGGCTCATACTATTGGCCAGGTATGAGATCTGAAGTGAATAAATTTTTGAAAAAATGTAGAATTTGCTAGTATGCAAAAGGAAGACAATTGAACACTGGTCTTTATCAGCCATTGCCTATTCCAGATAGGCCTTGGGATGCTATCAACATGGATTTTGTGTTGGGATTACCAAGAACCCAGAGGGGAAGTGATTCCATATTTTTGGTAATTGTCAGGTTTTCCAAGATGGCACACTTTATACCATGCCAGAAGACAAATGATTCTACACACATAGCAAGTCTGTTTTTTAAAGAAATTGTGAGGCTACATGGCTTGCCCAGGAGCATTGTCTCAGACAGAGACATAAAGTTTGTAGGACATTTGGAGAACATTGTGGAATAAATTGGTGGCATATTTGTCCTTCAGTTCAGCATACCATCCTTATACAGATGGGAAAACTGAGGTGGTAAAAATAAGTCTGGGTAATTTGATGAGGAGCCTGGTCATTGAGCATAATAGTCAGTGGGATTAGATTATGCCACAAGCAGATTTTGCATACAACGATTCACCAAATAGGAGCACAGGAAGAAGTTCATTCTAGATAGTGTATGGAATGCAGCCAAGAGGAATATCAGAACTAAGATTTTTGGGACAGAATGAATTTAGAAGTGCAAGAGCTGAAGATTTTTCTATAGAGATGCAGAAAATTCATGGTGAGACCAAGGAGAAATTTCAAGACAACATAAATAAGTACAAATACATAGTTGATCATCATAGGAGAGAGCTTCAATTTGAAGTGGGAGATCATGTTTTGGCTCATCTGAGAAAGGAGAGGTTCCCAAGGGGAACATATAACAAATTGAAAATGAAAAAGATAAGACCATGCAAGATCCTTAGGAAATTTGTAGCAAATGCTTATGAGATAGAGTTGCCAGAAAATGTGGGAATCTCAACCATTTTTAATGTTGCAGACCTATATCCTTACAGGGAAGATGAAACAGGAGGATCAGATGGGAAAAACAAATGCATGTATCAAAGAATCTACAAATGGAGAATGTTATAGATCAGAGGATTGGCAAGAGGACTAGAAGAAAGACTTATTTTGAATATCTGGTTAAGTGGAAAGGCCATCCAGAAGAGGATGCCAGTTGGGTAAGTGAAGAAGACATTTTGAAGCAAGGAAAAACAGTGCAGGAGCTCATGGATAGGAGTCCATGAATTTTTGTCCAGAGGAGTATGATGCAGGAGCATCTACATCAGCATTAAAAGGAGGACAGGCTGGAGTAAAGCACATCATCCAGTGCATGCATGAAGCTGATTTGCACCTTTTTGAATTTGAAACTTTATGAAAAGAAATGTAATTAATGAATTGGAGGCTAAGGCCATCCCTAAAGATCCTCTCATATCGGTATCACTTTAATGTAAAGGTTTTATTGTACAGAGGTTGTGCATCAATCCTTATCTTATTTGTAAATGATATTAACTTCTTAGTCCTTAGTAGGTGAATTCATAAATCCTGATAGGATAGCATTAGGTTGTTGGGGGGGAAAAGCTCAATGAATCACCCCTTCTGTATTTTTTTTGTATCTTATGCCCAAAAGAAGGTTGTTGCTACGTATTTGTGATAGTTGTAATTCTGAGAGAGAGAGAGATATTGTTGTTGAGATCCAAAGAGTATTGTATAATTTGTTGAAGAAGCAGTGGAGGACTTCTTATATCTATGTATATTATCACTTGAATGAATAGAATAGAGAATCTTTAACCCCAATGTTTGGTGTCACTATTACTATGATTATCTAAATGAATGGTAGGTTTTATGTTCATTTAAATTATCTGTTTACACTCGTTCTTGTGATTATTAATTCATTTTGTGATTAGATACATGAATCTGTAGAGTTAGAATAAGTTTCAATTGTTTCTCTTCTGAGAGCTCGTGCAATGAGTGCATATTGTCCGCAAAGGGTTCGTTGACAAAGCTAAGTTTAACTCAGAGAATCTTGAGATAGATAATGTTGAATCTTTGATAGCAGTAGTGCAGAGGAAGCACAGAGCCATGAAAGCAGTGTGAAAACTGAGTTGTTCTCAGAATCATTGTCCCATAGGAGAATAGTCGAGTGGAAGAGTTCCAACGCCGCAAGGAGCGCACCTAAGGCTTTAAAATATTAGAGGAACAAGCTCAGGAGAGATAGCTATCTGAGCATTGAGGAGAAAATACTTAGAAAGTTTTCTAAGTCCGAATGTCTAAGAGTTAGAAGGGAGTGCACTCAGGGGAGGTGGAGGTATCATATACTTCTACAACCTAAGTTTATGAGAGATAGAAACCATCAGTAGCAAGGAAGGAAACTTAGAAATTTTCTAAGTTCCAACGTTTTATAGTGCGGGACGAGCACACCAAAAGGGAAGGAAGAGGTCTCATATACCTCAGAAATTTAATATGAGGACATCGCCAGAGTGCTGACAACTGTTAGATATGGGATAGTTGTGTGAAGGATAGCCTCAAGGATTCGAAGTCCCAAAGGAGGGAAGCAATCGTGAACGTTTGTTCCACAGTGGACAAGTGTCAACAGGTTTGGAGGTACGAGAGACTAGATCTCCAAAATATTTGTGAGGAGAAAAGGAACATTATGTTGAAGTCCCAAAGGGCCAAATAAATCTAGATCGTCGTATCCAAGGAGGACATGTGGCGCAAGATCCACACTTCGAAGGAAAGGCACTCCGGGGGAAATTTCGTGTAGTGAAACATAAGGTCCCGAAGGTGAGTTCCATCGTGGCCTCTGATATTGGAGCGGACATGCATCACAGATCTGTGCATTTGGAGGAAGAGTATTTCAAAGAAAATCTTGTGAAAGGGTGTAAGAACTTCCAAGCCCGAAGGTCAAAGTTCACCACATTCGTTGATCGTGGAAGAGACACACATCAACATGCCATGTATTCGAAGGAAGATCAGTCCAAGATAAAAAGCAAGAGGGAGAGTTTAACAGAGATCATTCGAAGCCCAGAGGTGGGAACCCATCCTGACTGTCGGGTTGGAGAGGGACACGTGGAGTAATCTCATGAATTTGACTACAGAGAAATCTGGGGGATCGGAGTAGTGTCTGGAATTAAGGATTTCCAAATCTCAAAGCCTTAGCACTTCTTGAGTTAAGCCTGGGTCATAGCCTGGGATCATATGAAGAGAGGGGCCTAGCGAACGGAGCTAGCGCCTGTATTTCAATTTTTTTTAAGGGAAAAAGAGCCAGGAAAGCACCCGCGGGTTTCAAAGAACCTACACAGAGAGAAAAAGGGGGCATGTATTAACTGGTTTTGAGGCTCATCAGAAGCCCTAAGAGTCAATTCGACTCCATATTAGATCGATCCTAGACCGGGAGGTCGCACAGACCCTGGGAGAGGCAAGGGGTTTGCATCAAGAGTCTTGGAACAATTATTTCATTTTATCTCCTATGAGCATATACCAAGAAAATTCAATTCTTTAGTCGACTCCCTAGAAAATTTTGTATTGAATTGGAATCTACTTCATTAAAAAACATCACATTCAACATTCACTATATAAATCATTATACACATCATTCATCGCATATACATAAGAAGAAATAACAAAGAAATATGTCCATATATATATATATATATATATATATACAAGGTGTGTTCAAAAAACATCCAAAACCAGTATAACATAACAAAATTGGGTTATCCACCCATACATCCACAAAACAGATATGCATCAAAGTCCATCAACCTAAAAAAACACTAGTCATTACGAGGGGCTCTATAGTCATTATAGAAAATCATAGCTCTCGCGACCTTCCGCAAAAGGCACCCAAATTGATTCCCCACACCCTCTAAATTCCTCTACATACGTAGAGGAATGTCATCCATATGTGGCACTCAAATCCCAATAGTCAAGTGCTCGAGATTTTCCGCAAGGTCCTCTAATAGCTTTGCATTGGATCCTCTACCATGTTGTTCTCTTCCAACACCTAGTTTCTCTCCTCACCTATGAAACGATGACATGCCTACTGGACACACTGGTGTACAATATACATATAAAAAACAATTTGTTATGTTACACACAAAAAAACATCCTATATATAACAAAATCACAAAAATATCCAAAAATACCAAAAATAGTGTAAATTTATCTTTCTTACCAAGCTCATCATTGAACCCTTCCCCCTCGGGGAGAACCATATTTGGATCATCATGATAGTTGATGCCATGATACACATAATCATCCACCACCACTATCTATCGGTCCCACCATCGAAAAAAATTAGCATCAAACTAAAATTGTGTTCCCCCCCGAGTCGTGAAAGAAGACCTGTCCATTTTTTTCATTGTTGGATCCCTAACCCTAGCCTCTGGTACTATATCCCATGGACACGATGTAGGCACTCAGTCAAAGAAGAAAGATAACAATATAGACCCATAGAAAAATTGTTTAATGCATCCCAACTTGCAATTGGTCAATTGATCCTTCATATTCTCCAAAACTGGTGCACACCAGTTATACACCGTGGGAGATAAACACATCACTGCATAATCCACATGGCTCCTTGAAGCCAAGTGAGGCCTGATACTTCTTGCCTCCCGTGTAATAGTAAACAAGACAGTGCGTAAAGTGAAGTCCATCACCTAACCAATTGGCAGCTTATTGTTGATCTTATGCATCCTGGGGTGACAATAACGCATGACATAATCATCTATGCACTCTGCGCTCTCCCTTATGCCACCTACCAGTATCATTGTCACACCACAACACAACAATCTTGTTGGAAAGTACATATCTTCCATTTCTAATGTCAACACTTGATCCTGTACAATGAAGTGTTTCCTTTCAGGATCCCATATATTTACCAACATTTGTAACATTGTCGGTTGGGCCCACAGGCTTTGACATAAGAAAAAATTTAACAACCCACAATTTCGCAAAGCATCAAGAGTGGGAGAATCATCCATAGAAGCGTTTTCATTTACTTCATGCTCGCGTTCCCTCCACTCCAACATTGTGCCCAAACCTGCCAAAGACACCACAAAATCCTGTTAGAAACCAATCATAAAGGAAAATTCATGAATCATTTTGAAAAAATGGAAAAACTACACTCAGTTGCACCCCTCTTTGGTACACAAAGCGATCAACTTGATTGGTCTCCCCTAGGTTATTTCCTGGGAGCGATCGGTCGCGACCATGTTGATCGGTCACTCCTCCACTATATCCCTGGTGCGACCATTCACACAATTATGGACAACACAGAGCGACTGAACTATTCGGTCACCCCCCGTAAGAAGCCCAGGCACGATCATGCACTCTCAAAAAATTTGTGGCTTGCCACAAACAAAAAATTGAATGAAATGCAAAACTGAAAAAATAGCTTTTCTAAGTTGGGATCCAACCTATTACCTGATGACTAAAGAATGCAATATCTGTGGCTCTAAGCTCCACAATTTTCGCTCCAAATTTTGGCAAGAAAAGGGCTCTTCAAGTTTTCACAAAGGTAAATAGTTAAAATGAGGTAAAAAACTCTCTTTTTACTCTATATGTAGCTTCATTTTTACCCTTTTCACACTAGAATTAGCTCATTTTCCTCATTTTTTGGACATTTATCTTTATTCTTTCTCTTGGAACCACATACTAATCCATTTTTGTCAGGAACAATGTCAATATAAACTATGGAACCATTCTACGGAGTTTTCTTTAAGCTCTTTTTAGACTCCTTAAAAAAGAAAAGATCACCAAGTATG
Organism: Picea mariana; assembly: GCA_032191745.1. NCBI lineage: Eukaryota > Viridiplantae > Streptophyta > Pinopsida > Pinales > Pinaceae > Picea > Picea mariana. Next base: position 50,071 of record JASDQU010506643.1, read on the forward strand.
CTTGTCTTTTGACACTCATTCTATGGATTTGAAAAGACGTCCACCTGGTATACATTTACCCCTTTTTTAGGCCAAATGGACTACTTACGAAAAAGGACCTCATCATGGAGAACTCTTTAAGATCTTTTTGAACTCATTAAAAAATGAAAATATTGTCGAGCGATCTTGTTGTATTTCATGCTTGTTAAATTCAATTAGAAAGCACGTCTATTGAGAAATAGTTTATCCCTTTTTCAGTCTCACCAGTCTTCTTACGAAAAAGGAACACCCAAGCCATCTTGGTTAGGAGAGTTCTCCTAGGTATCATTTTATACTTTTTCGGACTCCGAAGACTGATTTTACGAAAACTTTCCTTATGGATTTTTCTTTACAACCTTTTCAGACTCTCTAAACATGAAAAGGCCATCGAGTTTACCTTCTTTGGACTCGTTAAAAATTACATTGAAGGACCCACACATGGTACCAAACCCCTCCTTCCTCAGATTCGTTAATAATATGTCAAGGGACTCATCACCAGATGAGCTATATCGATCATCTGTTATCCTCCTCCAGCTCGTAAAACTAGAAAGAGGTACTCGCCAATCATGGTGGGGAATTTTTTGAGGGTTTTTTCGTCATGCTATCTTCATTGTCTGGCAACTATCACTACTTTGAGTCTCCCTTGCACAAGGAACTTGTTCTATCATCACATACAACAGTCGGGTCATCCATTCTCTCTCATTGACCACCATTTTCATCATTGTGTCATGTTCCACTCATAGGTCCATGACCAGTTATTATGGTATTCATCTGAGTTAATGATGTTGAGTCAAGTTATTTTTCATGCATACTTGTTCAAGGGAAGTTTACCTATGTCGGCCACTTGCATTTCCTTTCAACCTGTTTAGCTCGGCCATCCCTGTGTCAGTTTTTCTCTATTATTATGATCTTCAAAACATATATCTTTACATGTTTCATGTTGAATGATGGGGGATACATCAAGGCCCTCCTGCGACAGATTTCACCCTGTTGACTATAGCTCATTCTCCAGGATTAAAATCTAGAAACACATTAGTACCTTGGGACTTACAGACATCAGTGGCAGGTCTCCTTGCATTTCGATAGTGGGTTTACATCATTGGCTCCTGTCGAATGAATCTATGAGTGTTCGATGTCAACTCCTTTATTCACACTTTGTAGATTGTACTAGGTACCTTGGGTTCCATCATCATCATCGATGGATTCCCTCGTGTCTGTTAATGGTATACAATAATGACCGGTAATCAGATGGTTTCTACCATGCTCGACATCAACTCCTTTATTCGCATGTCGTGGATTCATACCCTCCAAATGTGGGACGAATACCTTGGGAAGGATCACACTCTTTTTCAATGATATTCTTTCCCAAGCTGTGATGGAGAATATTCATGAGCACTTCACAAATTGCTCAGTTCTTGAGTCATCTCACGGCTTTATATGATGTGACATAGATCCACATTTTTATTTATTCATGGCTATGATTTCACTTGTGTCTTTCATGTATCTAGCATGTATGTTATCATGGTCGTTCCCTAGTCAGATGCATCATGCATGGATCCGTAGTGTAATTATTCTAGCCGTGCTCTTGTCTCTCTTACCGAGCATGGGTATGCCCGCCTCTGCTGAACTGGCAATGCTCTCTTCCAAGTTTCCTTTACCCAAAGCTATGTGACTTTTATTGGTAAATTATTTATTCAATCGGACACCTCTTCTGACCTCACACTTTAGGGGGCATCTTTTATAGAGTTATTAACCTTAGAACCATTGAGCCATCATCTCCCAGAGGTCACCTATCCAATTCAACAACTTTCACCATTTCTTCCCTGATATTCTAGCCTAATTTCCACTTGGTCGCTCTTTTCCTTCATTAAGGGTGCAACCGAAAGGGTTGGTCGCTCTTTTTGGCCAACCAAGGAGTGATCGATCGCTCTGTTTGTGTGTCTAGTCACACCGAGCCTAGAAACTCCCATTTTTGGATTTGGTTGCAATGGATGAGATCCCCCACTAATTTCTTGGGGTTTATCCTCGATAAGGCTTCCATTATGAGCTCGGGGATCTTATCCTAATAACTATATGGCCTTACCCCTAAATCCCTATAAGAACCAAGCCATTTCCCATGGGGAAGAGAGGAGAAAAGAGCTAGTAAACTTATTTTGCTACTTTGGCTACCAGATTTGGGCAAGGAACTTGGAAAGAGACTGTTGCATCAACTTCTCCATTTGTAAGTTGTTTCAGTAATTAATAGAAGGTCTACTAGACATTTCCCACTATTCAATTGTCTATTTACTTGCATATATTCATTTGGACAAACTTAATATAGTTATGTGTTGTGATCTATTAGTAGACTTGTCTTTGATTTGTATGCATCTACTTTGATCTTGGAAAGGATCTTGTCTTATTGTGTGTAGATCATTGACTCTCGGAGCAGGAATAATATTTGCACAAGAAACTAACCAGGAGTGTGCAGGGACAACCTTCGGAAATCAGGTATGCTTCCAAATTATAAAGACTCCTAATTACCTTTTGCATATAGATCAGATCTCGAAACTTCCATAGATTGCATCTCTATCTCTATCTTAGGTATATGTTAAGAACCAAATATTAATATATCATAGAAAAACCTCAGAAAAAGTACTCAATGCCTTCAAAAAGAGATAATTTTATATAATAATCCTCTTTGAGGGGGCAACCTCCTTTTACCCCACTTAAATGTTCAAGTACAAGATGATTCAAAATGAAAATGTCTCCTTGGTATATATAGGAGACTAGGAGGT
>JASDQU010506645.1:3735-15857 GCA_032191745.1 Picea mariana
ATGATAGGTAGTCTTTTAAGTTCTGTACATCATCTATAATTGAGCACCAACTCAATGTGAGGCTGCTACCTTTGTTTTACAAGCTGCAACTTGTTTGAGAGCACCGACTCTCTTGTTTCTCTAGAACCCATTAGAAGGAAGCACCAACTCCCCTAATGTTCCAGCACCAACTGGATGGAAGCACCAACTTCCAGTTACACAGGCTCCAACCTGTATAACAGAGAAAATTTGTTCTCCCTTGCACCACCCTGCCACCCTTGTTTCTATGGCTGCAACTAGATGGAAGCTACAACTCCCTATGTTCAAGCTCCCACTTGAACCTCTGAGGACAACAGTCCTCCCTAGAACCTCCCAACCACCCGGAAATATGAATGAATAAATAAACAGACAACTACACATATAAATCAATTCTTACCACTTCTTCTCTGTTCTATAAATCTGGTCTTCTTCAACTTGTTCTGTCATTCTGCTCTGCTTCAACTTGTTCTGTCATTCTTCTCTACTTCAATTCGTTCTTTCATTCTGCTCTGCTTCAAGTCTTTTCATCATCTGTTACTCTTCTCTGAGTTTTATCTCACACTGCGCATATTCCCAGTCTCACTCTGCGCATTCTGTGATTTTCCCTTTCTTATTGTTTAATTCATTTTTCATCCAGAACAACAACACACACGCACAGTCTGTATCTTTTTCTTTTATAAACACACCCACGACGGTTCCCCTTCGCATCTCCTTAGACAAAAGAAAAACAACCGTCCGAGAAACTGAAATGCCAACCGATCGACAATCATGAATCCGTTTCGCTAATAGATTCATAACTGAGAAATTAACTGTGAGAGAGCACAGTATCCCTCCGATCACTTTCAATTTGCACCGTTGGATGGGGTTATTAATCTTGCCTTTAAATCGGGTTTCGACATTTCGGAATACCTGTGGCCATGTATCTCGACACTTCATGTCGTGATCTCTGAAGCTCCGATATAGAGCTTTTCTGCGCTAGCTCCTTCCTCTATAAGACCATGGCCATGATCAAGTGCTTATGCAAAAAGTGCTTTTCACGAATTCGACTTTCTTGAGTCTAGAGATGAGGCATACCGACTCTCCAAGTCGCGATCCCCGAAACCCCGAGATGGAGCTGAGATCAACGGTCCACGATCTCGATGAATTTACGATCCAGATTTCATCGTGAATTCACATCTCACGATTCCTTTGATGGAGGTCCTTGTCACTCCAAGTTGCGATAAGCGAAAATTTGAAATGAAGTTTAGATCAACGGTCCATGCGTTCGATGAATCTACGGTCCAGATCTCATCGTGAATTGACGGCTGGGATCAAATTGTGATTTCAATGGTTTTGTTTCTTACCTCTCCAAGTCGCGATAGGCGAAGCTCCGACTTGGAGCTCAGATCAACGGTCCAAAACACATCGTGAATTGACGGCTGGGATTAAACCGTGATTTCTCATATCACAATTTCGACGGTTTTGTTTCTTACCTCTCCAAGTCGCGAGTCGCGAAACTCCGAAATGGAGTCGACGGTCCAGATCACACCTTGATCTGACGGTTGCGATTAAATCACGATTTCAATGGTCATATTTCTTGCCTCTTCAATACGCGAGTCGTGAAACTCCGAAATGGAGTCGACGGTCCAGATCAACAGTCCCGATCAACACTTGATCTGACGGTCATCGGGAACCTGCATCCAGACAAAGAATTTGCGATCATCCTCCTTGAATTTCAAAATGTACACTCGCTCGGGGGTTTCCTGGAACTTTTCAAATACAGCTTCATCTGGTAATACAATTTGATAAACTTCTACCACATTACTTGTTCGATTAAGCCATTGAAAGTGCAACAAACCCTCATCTCCCCTAGCTACACGAACAAGTCCTTTCCGAGTATCTGGCACAACTCGTGTCCCCTCCAGAGACATCATTCTAGCCCGAAACTCCAGCATGATCTCCTGACAATTGAATTGGAGACCATTGACCATTGAATCAGAGACAATTCATACTTTCTGTACTTATGTCATCTAAGTCCTTTCCGAGTATCTAGCACAACTCGTGTCCCCTCCAGAGACATCATTCCAGCCCGAAACTCCAGCATGATATCCTGACAATTGAATCGGAGACAATTGACCATTAAATCAGAGACAATTCATACTTTCTGTACTTATGCCATCTTCACTGTTGTACTTGCCATCAATGCAAGTATACAAGCATGCGCTGTCTGTTAAATATTTTCCAACAAAGGACATTGCGCTTAAAAAACGCTTGAACATGGACACTCTTGTGCAATTGTTCCTTACAGGCGGAAAATGAACAAGCAAGACATTCACAACGAAAGCACTGTTCCAAATGCTTATACGAATCTATGATTAAAACAATTCCTCTGATCCTATGAAACCAAAGGGCCTAATAGTTGCATACACAGGAAAGGCTGCATATAATGCAGGTGGAACAACAATCCACTCTGCATTTTTAATGCCTTTTAACAAGTCACAGCTTCTTCCACTTAGCAAGGAAATGTTGGATACATTGTCTAAGCTTTATGACAAACTCCAAGTTGTATTTATAGATGAAACATCTTTGATTGGAAGTCAGTTCTTGTATTCCATTGACAATCGACTAAGAAACATAAAACATATGCACACAAAATACTTTGGAAACATTGACATGATATTCTTTGGGGATCTTTACCAGGCACAACCCATCCAAGATTCTTTGATATTTTAACAACCTACCGTTAACATGCAAACAATGACGCATGAATTCTGGAGAGACAATATTAAATTCTTTGAATTTCATACTACATTGTGCCAGACAGATGAAACATTCATTGCAATTCTGAATAGAATGCAGACAAATAACCAAACATACGATGACTTAACATATATCAATTCTAGGTGCTTGCGGCCTGCACCAACAGACCCAACGTTCCCTTACCTGTTCTACACAAATAAGGATGTTGCAATGCATAACACACACATGCTATCACTCATGCCTGGCGATGATATCATCATCAATTCAATTGACCTAGAAGAAGACAACCATGGAAATGTGCTAGGTCATGAACATATAACCACTTTACCTTTACAACTTGTCCTGAAATTAGAAATGTTGGTTGAAATATATGCCTGTAACTATGATTCACAGGATGGCTTGGTCAATGGTGTAGATGGAATACTCAAAGGCTATACGAAAACAAAAAAACTTGATGTCCTTTGGATTAAGTTCCATGAACGACATATAGGCAAGCGACAAGCAAACAAGTTAGCTTATCTATATAATTCAAACACTGCAAATGATTGGACACCTATTTTGCGAATATCAAAGCCAATATCGACATCAACAAAGACAGGTCGNTGTGCACGTACAGTCCACAGATCACAAGGAATAACACTTGATAATGTTTCATTTCATCCTGCTGGAATTCAGATACATGGACTTGTGTACACAACATTGTCCCGTGTTAGAAGCATAGACTCCTTGTATTTACTAAGTCCTCTTACAAAAGATAACTTCAAAGTGAAACACAAAGTTGATATTGAAATGGAACGACTCAAGACCAACGCAAAATGGCAACTGTACTATGATTACCAATTCATACAAACAAATTCATCTATATCAATTTTCTCGCTTAACACACGCAACTTAAATGCACACATGGATGATATTCTCAATGACTATGATACAATGCAATCCAATATTCTGTGCTTGCAAGAAACATACATGGCATTATGCATGCAGAACAAACAATTCCCAAATCACAATTGCATATCAAGTTACATTACACATGGGGTGATGATATTGGTGAAAAAACATGTACTAATTTTGGACCATATACATATCGAAGAAAAGAATGATGAGCTGGTGCTTGCAATTTTTTTTTTCCATGAAAAAGTTGCAATACTCAATCTGTATGCTGCTCCCCATGCAACATTCTCCAACATAGTAGATGTTATTTCCAATGCATTGAGTCATTTCCATCTGAACAGACCCATTGTGTTTGTAGGAAACTTCAGTATTGACATGCTACAAAATAATGGCAGAACAAAAGAATTGGAAAACTACATGTACAAATACAGTCTCCACTTTCTTTTGAACAACACAAGCCATATGCAAAACACACTTATTGACTATGTGTGGTCGAATGTGCCCATTCCTCAATATAGTATGTTTATCTTAGACACATATTGGTCTGATCACGATACAATTGGTATTGCACTTGAATTATGAGATATACATAAAACATATTGCAAAGTCATATTTCGATGTTTTAAAGCATATCTGTATAGCTTGTTGCAAAAAGAAGAAGAAAAAAAGAGTAAAAACAAATTATCCAGCTTCTTAGTTTTCCCAGATTTGTACACATACTGGTCTAGTCACCATACAGTTGGTGTTGTGCTTGAATTATGAAATATACATTATGTAAAAAAAAAAAAAAATGTATATTCTTCTAAAACTATCTGTTACTCTATTCATCTTATTCTATTTTTTTTAGTGTATGTACATAGTACTTCCCTTTTTCTTTACATGTTAACTTATGTTCATATCCATTTTGTTTTGTACTTTTGTTCATAGAAACAAACATGAAAACTAGACACCGCAAAGAACTCCTAACCAGTAATGTAGAGGAATCCATGCAAAGGTGCGTTTTTTCTGCCTGTGTTCCATATTCAATAGTTTTTCGTTTACTCTGTCTATATTTGTTGAACTGGTTTGCAGCTCCGTTTTTTCATTTTTTGTTTTTGTTTTTATAGTTTTTCCTCTTTCGAAACTCCATATCTTCCTCTAAATTCACTTGTCTTCATGTGTGTAATACTTATTCAATCTTGAGCTCCACAGTCTCGGAGTCCGTCTGTCAATTTGTATATCGTGGAACTCTGAATGCTATTTGGAGGACACAAAACAATAGAAGTGCAATGTTGAGCGAGGCAGCCCGCAAGTCCACTTGTCAATTTGTATATCGCACAACTCTAGGTGCTGTTTGCAGGACACAGAACATTAGAGGCCCAATTTAGAGCCCTCTAGCCCGCGATCCAAAAAAGTGGCTAAGTATGGAATAAGGGATCTTTACATGCTCTGTAACATGTCATGTCCATAGTTTATAAAAGTACATATTTAGTATGTATTGCTCGTTACTTGGAGCCCGCCAGCCCCAGAGTTCGTCTGTCAATTTGTATATCTCAGAACTGAATAGAAGTACAATGTTGAGCCAACCAACCCGCAAGTCCACTTGTCAATTTGTATATCGTGCAACTCTGGGTGCTATTTGCTGGACACAAAACATTAGAGGCCCAATTTAGAGCCCGCCATCCTACAAGTCCGCGATCCAATAGAAGTGCAATGTTGAGCTAACCAGCCTGCAAGTCCACTTGTCAATTTGTATATCGCACAACTCTTGGTGCTATTTGTAGGACACAGAACATTAGAGGCCCAATTTAGAGCCCGCAAGTCCTCAATCCAAAAAAGTGGCTAAGTATGGAAGAAGGGATCTGTACATATTTAGTATGTATTGCTCGTTTCTCGGAGCCAACCAGCCCTGGATTTCGTCTGTCAATTTTTATATTGAGGAACTCAATAGAAGTACAATGTTGAGCTAGCCAACCCGCAAGTTCGTTTGTCAATTTGTATATGGAAGAATTCTGGGTGCTATTTGTAAGGCACGGAATAATAGAAGCCAGTTTTTGAGCCCGTCGACCCGAGAACCCGCGATCCAAAAAGTGTACATGCTCTATAAAATCTCAGGCAGCCCGCAATTCCTCTTGTCAATTTGTATATCAGTGAACTCTGGGTGCTATTTGTAGAACACAAAACAATAGAGGCCTATTTTTTGAGCCTGACAGCCCGAGAACCCGCAAACCAAAAAGTGACCAAGTATGGAATGCGATATCCATACATGCTCTATAAAATCTCATGTCCATACTTTATAAATGGACATATTTAGTTTTCCCTGGTTTCTACACATACTGGTCTGGTCACCACACAATTGGTGTTGCACATGAATTATGAAATATGCACTACGAGTCCGACCGAGTGCTTTCATTTCCTTAGCCAATTTTATGCCCGTGGGTTCCCGACTACGTGTTATCAAACTCTCGTTCCCCGTGTTCCGAGTGTACATCTTGCATCCAAAACTTGGGTAATCCATGTCTATGCTCGCAGGTTCCCAGACAATAGAGTGACAGATTTCATGTCCATCTACATCTCTACATCACGAGTCCAACCGAACATCGTTTCTTTTCATAGTTCACGAATTTTATGGCCACAGGTTCCTTTGTGGGTGCCATCCAAATCTCATGCCCCATGTGCGTGGTATACATCTTTCACCCGAAACTTCGGTTATCTACAATTGGACCCGGACTCGAAGCTTGCGACTCATTTGATAATTTTCTTTAATTAAATTGTACAATATCAATATTTAATATTAATAATTTAGTTCTTGAAAATAATGTTTTTTAGATAATGTTAGAGATATAACATATATGTTATATGTTATAGATGTAGACAATCACAATATTGATCCCGCCATTCCTGCAGTCCGTCTGTCAATTTGTATATCGCGGAACTCCCAGTGCTGCTTGGAGGACGCAGAACAATAGAAGTGCAATGTTGAACGACCCAGCCCGAAGTCCGCCTGTCAATTTGTATATCACGGAACTGTGGGTGCTATTTGTAGGACACAGAACAATAGAGGCGGAATCACATATCCATACTTTATAAAAGTACATATTTAGTATGGATTACTCGTTCCTCGGAAAATTTCTAGGTCCGGAAGTGGCAGATACACGTGTTCATATTTCCACTTACTTTTATATCACCAGCCCGACCATCTTCTTGCTCGTTTCATATTGTACATATTATATGTAATTTGTATTACGTATTACATGTAATGTGCAATACATATTCAATATTGAGCTCGCCAGTCATGGAGTCTGTCTGTCAATTTGTATATCGCGGAACTCCGAGTGCTGTTTCGAGGACACAAACCAATAGAAGTACAATATTGATCCATCCAAACCACAAATCTGCTTCTCAATTTGTATATCGCGCAACTCTGAGTGTTGTTTGTAGCACACAGAACAATATAGGCCCAATTTTGAGCCTGCCAGCCCGAGAACCCACGATCCAAAAAGTGGATATTTTGAGCCTGCCAACCCGATAACCTGCGATACATATTACATGTAATGTGTAATACATATTCAATCTTGAGCCTTCCAATCCTGGAATCCGTCTGTCGATTTGTATATCGCGGAACTCCGGATTTTGTTTGGAGCACATAGGACAATAGAAGTGTAATGTTGACCCAGCTAGCCCACAAGTCCGCGATCCAAAAAGGTGGCTAAGTATGGAATAAGGGATCTGTTCATGCTCTATAAAATGTCATGTCCATACTTTATAAAAGTACATATTTAGTATGTATTGCTCATTTCTTGGAGCTCGCCAACGTTGGAGTCCGTCTGTCAATTTATATATCGTGGAACTCAATAGAAGTACAATGTTGAGCCAACCGGCTCGCAAGTCTGCTTGTCAATTTGTATATCATGGAATTCTGGGTGCTATTTGTAAGGCACAGAACAATACAAGCCCGTTTTTGAGCCCACCAACCCCAGAACTCGCGATCCAAAAAGTGTATATGCTCTATAAAATCTCAGCCAGCGCGCAAGTCCGCTTGTCAATTTGTATATCGCGAAACTCTGGGTACTATTTGTAGGACATAGAACAATAGAGGCCTATTTTTTAGCCTGCCAGCCCAAGAACCTGTGATCCACAAAGTGACCAAGTATGGAATGCAATATCCGTACATGCTCTATAAAATCTCATCTCCATACTTTATAAAGGTACATATTTCGTTTTCCCTGCCTTGTACACATACTGGTCTGGTCACGACACAATTGGTGTTACACATGAATTATGAAATATGCACCACGAGTTCGACCGAGCGCTTTCGTTTCCTTATCCAATTTTATTCCCGCAGGTTCCCAAATACACGTTATCGAAATCTTATTCCCCGTGTTCCGACTGTACATCTTGCATCCAAAACTTGGGTAATCCATGTCTATGCTCGCGGGTTCCCAGACGACGGAGTGGCAGATTTCATGTCCATCTATATCTCTACATCACGAGTCCAACCGACCGCCATTCGTTTTCATAGTTCGCGAATTTTATGGCCACGGGTTCCTTTCTGGGCTCCATCCAACTCTCATGCCCCGTGTGCGTAGTATACATCTTGCGCCCGAAACTTCAACGATCTACAATTGGACCCGGACTCGAAGCTTGCGACCCATTTGATAATTTTGTTTAATTAAATTGTAGAATATCAATATTTAATATTAATGATTTAGTACTTGAAAATAATGTTTTTAGATAATGTTAGCTATATAGCATATATGTTATATGTTATACATGTAGACAATCACAATCTTGAGCCCGCCAGTCCTGGAGTCTGCTTGTCAATTTGTATATCGTGAAACTCTGGGTGCTATTTGTAGGACACGAAACAATAGAGGCCCAATTTTGAGCCCACCAGCCCGAGAACTCGTGATCGAAAACGTGGCGATCTGTACATACTTTATAAATGTGCATATTTAGTTTTCCCTACTTTGTGCACATACTGCTTTGATCAGCACACAGTTGGTGTTGCACATGAATTATGAAATATACACCACGAGTCCGCCCGAGCGCTTTCGTTTCCGATCCGTCCATACTTTATAAAGGTACATATTTAGTTTTCCCTGGTTTGTACATATACTGGTCTGGTCACCACACAGTTAGTGTTGCACATGAATTATGAAATATACACCACGAGTTCGCCCGAGCGCTTTCATTTCCTTAGCCAATTTTATGGCCGCGGGTTCCCAGCTACACCTTATCGAACTCTCATTCCCCGTGTTCCGAGTGTACATCTTGCATCCAAAACTTGGGTAATCCATGTCTATGCTCATGGGTTCCCAGACGACGGAGTGGCAGATTTCATGTCCATCTATATCTCTACATCACGAGTCCAACAAACCGCCATTCGTTTTCATAGTTCACAATTTTTATGGCCGTGGGTTCCTTTGTCGGCGCCATCCAACTCTCATGCTCCCTGTGCGCAGTATACATCTTGCGCCCGAAAATTCGGTGATCTACAATTGGACCCGGACTCGAAGCTTGCGACTCATTTGATAATTTTGTTTAATTAAATTGTACAATATCAATATTTAATATTCATAATTTAGTACTTGAAAATAATGTTTTTAGATAATGTTAGATATATAACATATATGTTATATGTTATACATCTAGACAATCGTAATATTGAGCCCGCCAATCCTAGAAACTGTCTGTCAATTTGTATATCATGGAACTTTGGGTGCTATTTGTAGGACACAAAACAATAGAGGCCCAATTTTGAGCTCGCCAACTCGAGAACCCGCGATCCAAAAAATGGCTAAGTATGGAAGTCCGTCTGTCAATTTGTATATCAAGGAACTCCGAGTGCTGTTTGGAGGACACAGACCAATAGAAGTGCAATGTTCAACCAGCCAATTAAATTGTACAATATCAAAATTTAAATTGTACAATATCAATGCCTTGGAGTCCGTCTGTCAATTTGTATATCGCGAAACTCCGAGTGCTATTTGGAGGACACAGAACAATAGAAGTGCAATGTTGAGCCCGCAAGTCCGCTTCTCAATTTGTATATCATAGAAGTCTGGGTACTATTTGTAAGGCACATAACAATAGAGGCCCAATTTTGAGCCCGCTATCCCCACAACCTACAATCCAAAGAGTGTACATGCTCTATAAAATCTCAGCCAACCCGCAAATCCGCCTGTCAGTTTCTATATCGTGGAACTCTGGGTGTTGTTTGTATGACACGACCATTTGTCCTCATCTCTATTGAGAATTGGAATGTCATTCGCGGGACCTCGGGTTGGCCTGTTCACGAAATCTTCAAACCCTTGCTCCGAAAACGAGCCCGACCGACATTTCCCTATTCCATACTTAGCCACTTTCCCGCAATTCCGAAAATATACAAACCGTTTGTTGAACTGCACCATCATGCCCTCTTCCATTTTATGCGTTTTGCAGTAAAAAATTCTGACTCATGCAATTTTGCCGTTGGACACTCACCTATCCTCATTATCTCCTATAAACTTATTTTGAAGCCCGTCCGACTTCTTTTCAGACTTGGCCATTCCTTCCTTGCTTGCTCTTCCCCGTCTCCGTCACCTTCGCACCTGTCTATAATAAGAAATAATGTTTATATATATATATGTCTTGTTTCTAAATCTTTAATGCTAACAACTCATCTTGCAGGGACCATGTAAATTGTCATTGATGGGCGAAAGGCTCGAGAAGATCTCCCATTAATGCGCATTAAACCAATATTTGCGGAGGCTTTTTTTATGCCTTCCAAGTGTTAATATCAAATACCATGGAATGTCATTCGCACGCCATCGGCTTGGTTCGTTCACGAAACCTCCAATCCTTAAATGTTCTTTGCTGTAACCACCACCTTCGCACTTCTAAGTATGCAATAATTAAACATACATCACACATAGAGATTTTCATTAATGAGCGAAGAGCTCGAGGAGATTTTCCATTCGCACACATTGAACCAACATTTCCAGGGGGTTATATTATCCCCTCCATTTCTTCATTTCAACCAGCGTCTGGAGTAAACAGACGTTTTCATAAACTACTGGCAACAACTCCACAACAGTTCTCTAGAGATATAGTGAACATCTTCGGGCCTGAGGACCAGAACCACCACAGTAACAAAGCATCGCTCCAATGGCCTGCCACAGTAACAAAGCAACCTAAATTTCTTCCAACGGATCAGGTTCATCCTGAAATTGATAGTTCTCACAAGCTTCCTGTGTAGAAGAAGGGAAAAAGAATTGTAGGGGAGGTGGAGGAGCCCAAAATTGAAAGTGAAAACATGGATCTTGACGCTGATCTAGATAGCATATTCTGTGACCTTGATCAGCCGACAAACGAGATTCACCATAGCTACCCAATGCACATAGTTGATACCAAAATTTTTGACGTAGATGAATCCTTCGTATTCCAGAGTGTTGTTTTCGAAAGTGAATCTAAAAAATTAATTATTGAAAAGAGAGATATAAAAAATAAGAGAATAAAACATCGTTCAGAACTTGACCTTACCAATATGCATCCTTCCCAAATATTTGGACTTCATAGAGCAACCGAAGATGCTCTTCATGATTCCATTGGACTCATTGAGGCCGAGAATGCTAGACTAAAGGACCAGATCAAGGAACTAGAGGAATTTTTGATTCCTATGCCATTGCTTGGTAGTCCTTTGGAAATAGCCATGCCTACGACTCCTTGCACCCCTGCAACAATGCTAAAAGGCTCCTCCAGCTTCCTCGCATCATGTAGAGGATATGTGGAGAAAAATATCAAGAAAAGAATGGAACTGATTACTAAGGCCTCAAAAACATCACAAAATATGGATTCCCTGGGAAGTATAGCACATGACTTGCTCGAACTTCTGCAGACGAATTTAAAAAATGAAGAAAATTTCTATTTGGACACGGTCATCCCTTTTTCCTTTCATGTCAACAACATGGCAGACACGAAAAGAAGACACCATGATCTCCCCTCCAAAAAATGACTCACTCAATTAGAAGCATGCTGGAAAGAGAAGGTGAGGAACCTGTATCTCATCGTCCAATCATGTGAGCAAGCAATATCAAAGAAATAATTATTATTCACAAAGCTCACCAAAATAGACTTAGCTGAAAGGACCAATGAGTTCTAGGACCCCAACTTAATTGTCATCTTGTTGGTGTTAACCAAGGAAGCGTTCGATAAACAAGTTGATAATTTTAAGGCGTTGTCTTTACAAATTTTTTACAGGATTCTTGTATATCACAAAGATCATGTGGACAACTGGCTAGTCCGCTATTCGGTATAGAATGGAGACATTCATCAGGCTCTGTGTAATCTTTCTATTGATCTAAGCGAATTAGAAATTGAACTTTTCAGTATTAAATTCTGGAATGACATCAACGTCGCCCCCTTGAGAAGCTACATTGAAGAATCTGTCCAAACGAACTTGAAGCGGGTCGCTGAAGAAATCCAACAGGAGAAGGCATCAACAAACAAGC
>JASDQU010506645.1:28003-57713 GCA_032191745.1 Picea mariana
AAACAAGCAAACAAGTTAAATGGTAATAACTTTATGCCCAACCATGATAAATAAAAAATAAGAATTATATAAAAAAACATATAATAATATAATTTTATAAGTCAAGAGTGGAAAGTCAATAATATCATAGCCAATATTAATCAAAATAATTGGAATTACTTCACACACACCTATGATTTATTTTTCCTAAGGTTATTCCTTATTTATTAGTCATAATTAGTCATTATCCAGTCTCCTATATTTTAGCGAATAATATTCCACACGGAGAATATTCTCTTTCAGTTGACACTTCAGTTTGACTAGTTGAGTTGAGTTTAGATGTTGCATTGGTTTTTTCACCATGCAACATTGGGATCATCACCAACTTACTACTCTTTGTTCAGTCAGTTAACTGAAGACTAGTTGACTAATTAACTCAGCTAGGTGGCAGTTCACTCCCGTAACTGCCTGAGAGACTAGACTAGGTGGCAGTTTATTCTTGTAACTGTTGGTGTGTGTCCAGATCACTCTAGATCATCACTATGGCTCATTAGTTACTCATTTATTCTATATATATTGTAAATTATTCACTCTTTGAGTGTGGAATATGGTTAATGAGAATTCTTCCATTCTTTCTCTCTTGCTTCTTCTTTCTAAATTTTCTCTCTGCAAATGTGTGTGGTATTTTCTAGCTAGATATATTCTGTGCAGGTTCAACACATTTACATGGTATCAGAGATGACAGACTGCTAAGCAAAAGCTACACCAAATCATTTTTTGCAGGTACAAAAGATTGAAGACAATAAAAAGATGGATTATTCGTCGGAAATACTTCTTACACCTCATAACTATTTGGAGTGGAAGCCAAAGATTCTGCTTCTTCTCAGAAGTAGAGGCTTATACCAAATAACCATGGCAATGGAAGTAGAGCCTAATTATGTCGATGATAAAAATAACTTTCTCAATAGACAAGATATGGCCATAGGAAGTATCGACATGTCTGTTTCTCTCGAACTTTTCCATCAAGTATATGAAGAATCACAAGGATTAACTCCAAATGAATTACGGACCAGATTGGAGGTTCTATTTGGGAATAAAAAATATTGTGAAGATTTCATGCAGGAGGTTGAATAGATAGAGCCAGAAGAGAAGCCATCAGAAGATCAAGCCTCTTATTATGAAGAGTCTTCTACAAATGTTTTTGCAGAAATTAGTATTCCAATAATTGAAGATGATGTCTACTCCATTTCAGATTTATTTTCTGAAATTCATGTGGAAGATATATGGCATGCATCTCAGGAGTCACATGCAGACACTTTTGCATGCACCATGCATGCATGTCAGGAGACAAAAAGAGAGCCGTGCAAATCAGAATCCATTCTGATATTTTCTGAGAAAAATTTGCAAAAAAAAATTGGATATTTGAATTCCTCTCGAGAAAATATCCAATTTCAAAAACAAAATCGTCCGAAACGGAGTCCGGAAAGTGAAGTTATGATCATTTTAAAATCAACAAAATTTCAGCATTTTTCTGGAAACGGCCGCACAGTTTTCAAAATTTCATCCAAAATCGATTTGGATATTATTCATTACAAGAAGATAAAGTGGATATGTGTGGAAATATCAATGATGCATATACTTCATCAGATCCGTGCATACATCTACATCTTCAACAAAATCTTCAAAGAGCACAAACTTGCACATTTGCGAGGTCTTCTTGGAGTGAAGGATATGGTTTCTTAGCAACTGCCTTTTGTTCCTTATCATTTTTTATTTTATGCATTGTAATTTGAGGGGGGGTTTTGTTCCCATGAGGTTTTTCCTCTTTCCTCGTTTAGTTCAGTGCATCTTTTGTATTTGGGTACCTAACATGGCCTCGTAGCCGAGACCCATTCTTTATTTTCACCATAGTGATGTTCAGAGGGGGTGTTGGAGTTACTTCACACACACCTAGGATTTATTTTTCCTAAGGTTATTCCTTGTTTATTAGTCATAATTAGTCATTATCCAGTCTCCTTTATTTTATGGGAGAATGTTCCACCTGAAGAATATTCTCTTTCAGTTGATACTTCAGTTTGACTAGTTGAGTTGAGTTTAGATGTTCCATTGGTTTTGTCACCATGCAACATTGGGATCATCATCAACTCACTACTCTTTGTTTAGTCAGTTAATTGAAGACTAGTTGACTAGTTAACTCAACTAGGTGGCAGTTCACTCCCGTAACTGCCTGAGAGACTAGACTAGGTGACAATTTGCTCTTGTAACTGCTGGTGTGTGTCCATATCACTCTAGATAATCACTATGGCTCATTAGTTACTCATTTATTCTATATATATTGTAAATTATTCACTCTTTGAGTGTGGAATACGGTTAATGGGAATTCTTCCATTCTTTCTCTCTTGCTTCTTCTTTCTCAATTTTCTCTCTGCAAATATGTGTGGTATTTTCTAGCTAGATCTATTCTGTGCAGGTTCAACACATTTACAATAATGACCTTATGCTCAACCATGATAAATAAAAAACAAGAATTATATAAAAAAACATATAATAATATAATATTATAAGTCAAGAGTGGAAAGTCAATAATATCATAGCCAATATTAATCAAAATAAACAATTAAAATGGTAATGGCCTTATGCCCAACCATGAGTCAACATCATGATTCACAATAAATAAGTCACATAGATATACATGTAAGTTAACTATAAAGTTATTAAATATATTTTGAAAATTAAATGTTTGATTTTTTTTAAAACATATTATATATATATATATATATATATATATATATATATATTTTGGTATGTTAGAAATGTGTCTGTAATTTGTTGGGTCAATGTTTTTAACCATTGGCTAAGAAACTACAATTCAGGGGCATCTAAGCCATCAAAATCACCTGGGGATTGCACTCGGTCTGGGCTGCACCAATCCTTAATATGGATGTATTTTTGGGTGTCTCCTCTCGACTAAACTCACAGTAAGAGTATTGAACTCGGGTCGCCTAGCAAACGAAAACCACACTTTAACTGATTGAGCTAGCGTGAATTGACATATTTTGCATATATATTACTTGGTAAGTTAATTACAATTTTATTAAATATATTTTGAAAATAAAATGACTCATACATACATATATAATTGGTTCGTAATTCTTAATAACTTAATGCTATTTGATATCGAATTTTTTGGAAATTTTCACACAAGAGTATCTACTAATAAGTTAACCCTTGCAGCGTTATTATTACTCAATTTGTAAACCTACCTTATAGATTCTTGTTTTCTCATTAGTGATGTGGTTAAAGTGGATGTGAGAATTTTACAAAAAAGTATTGTCATAATTGATAGGGTTAAAACCTATATTTACTTGGAGTCAACTTGTGAAATTACAAATTCCAGGTAGCTAGTAATATGTTGAAACTCTAGTAAGTTATGGAAAACAATGAGAGACTAGGAGACTAATGAAACAAGTGCCACTGTAATGGCTATGTCCATGCCTAAAAGTTAATTTACCCGGAAAAATTAAAAGTTAATTTGTTGAGTTGATTATCCTGGATGTTTATAGTTGCAGAACAAGATTATCCTCTACTTATAGTTGCAGAAAAAGATTCTCCTCAGCTTAATTGTATCATGGACAAGTGAAAAATATGCTTAGATGCATTAATTTAATACCATTTAAACTAAATAGTTAACTGACCTCCCCGTTGATCCAAATGTTTTGGTGTACTGTCTCCGAGCTTCTATCTTGTACTGTCCTGACAATAATGGAGGTGAAGACGCGGGTAGTGAAAACAATATCTAAAGAAAACACAGCCACAACCAAATTCGTTTGTGACAATGGCATAGCCAAACAAGACATTGCTACAACCAAATTCGTTTGTGGCAATGCCATTTCCAAAGAATACATCGCCACAACCAAATTCTAGCAGTGCTTTCTTTTTATTTAATTTACAACATTGTAGTTTCTCTTAATCTTGTTCATGTTCTGCTATTTTTACTAATTAAGTATATTTAAAAAATGAATATTTATTACAAATAATCATCCCTTTAATAAAAATAAAAATAAAAATAAATGAAATATTTATTATTAGCGAGAGCTATTTCTATTTTTATGTTTTTTTAGGGATAAACATAAATATATTTCTTTTTCCCCTCTACTTTCTCTTTCTGGTTGCTTTGCTTAGTCGTTTTTCCGAAAATTTCTAGGTGCCCAGGTTGGTGGACTCACGGGTTCACATTTATACTCATGCTTTTGTATCACGAGTCTGACCGACGACTTCCTCATTCCATAATTAGCCACTTTTTCGATCACGAGTTCCCAGGTTGGCGGGCTCAAAATTGCGCTTCTATTGTTCTGTGTCCTCCAAACAACACCTAGAATTCCACGATATACAAATTGACAGCGAGACTCCCGGGCTGGCCGGCTTAAGATTTCGATTATATTCTTTCGTAACCTGCAAACAACTTTGGGGGTTCCGCGATATACAGATTAGCCGCCAAACTCCTCCATCATGCCAAAATAATAATAATAATCTTTCTAAGTTGATTTGATTGCTTCTATTTTTATATGTGCATGGGTTTGAAGTCTGCTAAAAACATCGACGCGAGGTATCTAATTTTGGCCTATGCCAAATATAAATTTCCTGCTATCTTGGCATGTGCCAAATATAAGTTTTATTTACATGTATAAATATTTAAAAGCGTGATTTTATTTCCATGTACAAAGCTTTAAAAGCGTGATATTGAATTTGTATCATATATTCCAAATATAAATTTCTTGCTATTTAGGCCTGAGTGAATTTGTATTATATATTCCAAATATCTAGTCAGATAGTTTGGTCGCACAAGCTTATCAGCCAACGGTTTTGGTCGAAATACTAGGTATTGAATTCGAGACAATATAGTGAGTCATGCGAATGGCAGCTCCTCTGTCTCTAAACTCTGTAGGTATTTGTGATTTGTGATTATGGTAGCTCCTCTATATCATATCAAAGTCCCTAAGCCTCTAGTGCATGCTTCCATTTTGATGGGATATGTAAGGCGTTCGATCTACTACGTTCTAGGTTTTTTTAAGGAACCCGATGAAGTTGTTGCATGGCCAGACCATGGTGGATTGTCAAGTTCTGTCCTTATGGTTGAGGAGGATCAATGCCGAGCGCTTCAGCTGGAAATTTTTGGTGTGATACAAGAGGAATTGGGACGTAAGCTTAAAAATGACGACGTTGTCTACGCTATTTGCTTGAGCGAGTATGAGATGGATGATGATCACTCATAGCATATATATTATTATATGTTTTATTATTATTATAATAAATATAAATATATAAATTTAGATATGAAAATATTGTAATTTTTAATTATTTAATTAAAATATTTATAAGTGCATTGAAACCATATTTTTATGCAAATATCATATATTTAGAATGTCTTTATTTATAGGTAAACCTAATATTTTTCTTTTTATTTCTTTATATAAGATATTTCTTTACATTTGACTAATGGATATTATTATTATTATTTTTTTTTAAAGCTTGCATATCATGATATAAGTGTTCAAGCCTATTGAATCAGTTTAGAGTTAACTTTTGTTCAAATACATTATGGTGTAAAGTATTGACACTTTAAATATGTTGGAAGTAACATATATTTAAGGTTGAAATGACTTGTTATGTATTGAGTTATAGCCACAATCAAATTCTATTAATGCTTTCTTTTTATTTATTTTTCAACATTGTAGTTTCTTTTAATCTTGTTCATGTTCTGCCATTTTTAATAATTAAATATATTTAAAAAATGAACATTTATTATAAATAATCACCTCTTTAATACAAATAGAAATAAAAACAAATGAAATATTTATTATTAGCTAGATCTATTTCTATTTTGATGCTTTTTTGAGGGATAAATAAAAATATATTTCTTTTTCCTCTCTACTTTCGCTTTCTGGTTGCTTTGCTTAGTTGTTTTTCTGAAAATGTCTAGGTGCGCGGGTTGGCAGACTCACGGGTTCACATTTATACTCATGCTTTTATATCACGAGTCCGATCGATGGCTTCCTCATTCCATACTTCGCCACTTTTTCGATCGCAGGTTCCTGGGCTGGCGAGCTCAAAATTGCGCTTCTATTGTTCCATGTCCTCCAAACAACACCCGAAGTTTCGCGATATACAAATTGATAGCCGAACTCCTGGGCTGGCAGGCTCAAGATTGCGCTTATATTCTTCCGTGACTTGCAAACAACTTCGGGGGTTGCACGATATACATATTGGCCACCAGACTCCCCCATGATGCCAAAATAATAATAATAATCTTTCTAAGTTGATTTGGTTGCTTCCATTTTTATATGTGCATGGGTTTGAAGTCTGCTAAAAACATGATCAATGCGAGGTATCCAATTTTGGCCTACGCCTAATATAAATTTCCTGCTATCTTGACCCGTGCCAAATATAAATTTTATTTACATGTATAAAGCTTTAAAAGCATGATTTTATTTCCATGTACAAAGCTTTAAAAGTGTGATATTGAATTTGTATCATATATTCCAAATATAAATTTCCTGTTATTTTGGCATGTGTGAATTTGTATTATATATTCCAAATATAATTTTCATGCTCTTTTGACCTATGCCAAATAGAAATTTTATTTACATGTACAATGTTTAAAAGCGTGAATTTGTATCATATATTTCAGTATTGGATTTTTAAATATGTACAAAGCTTTAATGTACAAACACTGATTTTTGTAAAAAAAAAGTTATTAAATCTGGCTCTTTTTAGAATTTCTTCAATGTAGGGAGAATACTCAAATCATGATTTCCATTCAGAAAACAAGTCGTGGAGAAAATGTTGAGTGTATTGAAACGTGGGCACTACTAGATTGCATTAAATGACTAACCGATCATGGAAATTCAGTTCTTCAACGATTTTGGCAATGTCGTCTATAACAAGTTGGTCGCCCTGAATTTTTATTCACACGATGAATTGATATTGTTAAAAGCACTCAACACTCAAATACCATTATACTTGCACACTGGAAAGTTAGTTTTGGAATGATCGTTTTGCAACATATGCATATGATGGTAACAATTTCTTTGATGACTACATTGATATGCACAGACTAGTTACAATTTATGATAATCATTTGTATAAAGAGCCAAAATAGTGAAATGCTTGTTGCAACAATGGAAGCCTTGGATTGATGCTTCATTCATACTTTTGTTGAACCATTTTATAGAATATATACAAGGAGGCACACACTGTTTAAAATTTGATTGAGATGCACACTTTGGTACAATATTCTACATACATATGTGAGTGGATATGCATACATATTCTACCAGAGCGTATGATATTAGATCATTAGATCAACATACAACATCAGATGTATTCTGGTTGGACAACGTTTATATGTTACATGTAAAATTCTCTGTACAAAAAATAAAAAAGGAGCAAAGAATCTCTCCGGTCGCATAATATTAATTCTTTCTGAAGATGGTTTGCAGTTCCAGGCACTGGGTCAACTTCATTTTTTGTATTCAGAATCAGATTCAACTGGATTCTTATAATTGTGATGGAATGCTCCTTTCTTTCAAATAAATTCTTCTGCAACAAGAGGACTTGGACGTGCAAGGCTACCAAATTCTCAGTCATCTGGAGAGCCAAGAGCGGCAAGAGAAAGTAGAGCTCACCCGACAATAGCTAGGACATGAAGGGGATGTAGAAAAGGCTTTTAGAGGACATGCTTCTATGTTTCCATTTTTTGGTTTCTCTTTTCCTTTAATAGCTGGAGGGATCATGCATGCAAATTACAATTGGATGGAGCATGCCAAGGGATGCTGCAAAGCTGGCCAGTGTAGCTATAGTGGGTTGACACCACAACAACAAACATAATAATATTTATAATTAACGAAACTTAGGATAAATTTAGCTAGCAGAAAATGCTAAGACAAACATTCGAACTAATGCTAAGTAAGAGTCTAGCATTAATCCACCTTTGAGCAATGCATAAGAAAATATGCGAGTTAATCCAAGATCTTCATGAATAATATGGGGTTGCGCCTCGAGATGAGGCCAAATAAAACCTCAAAAATTTCTATTGGTCAAGAAATATATTTGAAAGTATTTGATAGATACATAAAAAGTGCTACAATGAAAAACTTTGCATAAATAGTTGAATTATACATCAGAATGTGTGTAAGGGATGACAAATTAAGGGATGACAAATCAATCGCTATCGTCCCTACTGCCTCAAGGCAGGGACTAATAATACATTAGGAGTAACTTCATGAAAGGAAATGAACCCAAGAATCACACCAATTCAAGTTTAACGACCAAGATTAACCTATGTCTTTTCACTGTTATGCCCACTGTGTTATAAATTAGAGTATAGTATGAGTATGCATAATGGGAAACTCCAAACCATATAATTCAAATGAAATCAATATCATATCCATGCCGAAATGTTTCCCTAACATTGTTGTCAAATCAAGGTCTAGTTACATAAAACACCAAAATTAAAGTTCCTTAGCATTCCAAGTTATCTCCTAGAGGTTAAGACCTATGTTTTAGTGCTAAGTTAATCAATACAATCATATGCCATGGTTTTGGAACACGATACACATATCCTTTTTGTTTAGAATTTAGGTCTAAAGCAAGCACAACAAAATCCCCATCTTGTACCATTTATAAAATCTCAACGTGCGGGTTAAAAAATAGTTAAAAAAAAGAATGAAAATTAATTAAAAGGGATGATTGCCACAATATTTAACACTTTTTTCATGCCTTTGCCACCATGCTATACCAATGTATAAGAAATGAATTTCCATAGAGATTATATTCAAACTTTCATGATACACAGATAATCAATATATGATATCAATTTGTCATATAATCACTGCCAAAACCCTTTGTTGTATTCACATAATCACATTTATATCTAACTTATCAAATTCATTTATGGGATACTTTCACATTTAGTGTTAATCATACACATGATTAAAGCTCGTCATAGGTTTCCATTGTGAACAATTATATTTTTTATATATCCAATCTTATCATAAAATAATCATACTTTGTCAAGGTATAATAATAACAATAACATTAACATAACATATTTTTTTTTATCCATCCACAACTTTCTAGACGTATGTCATGTATACACTGCACCGACGATAATAAAGAAGTATATCACATCACATGAATCATAAAACATGCTATCAACTGCAAATAAGTCATTTAACTTATGTGACCATTTTGTTGCATCATGAACATAACAAAATTGTATATCACGTTAAATTTAGGCATCTTCATGTTAGGAACTAAACCTATTAGGTGGTGGGTCACTTAGTTTTAAGAAAGAGATAGTTGTTAGTTAAGCTAATAGGAAAATTTGGCTCTCTTGTGATAAAAATCATTACAAGTAGGACAATAAGAACAATGAAAACATAGAATGTAGCAAAACTTCATGAATTACCACTGTGAATCATTTAGATGATAACCTCCATCCCATAAAAGAAAAATAATTCAAATCGATTTTCCTAAATTGCATATTGATACATTTGAGGGAAGAACACAAATATTAAAAGCATATGCTATTTGTTAATTTAAAGAAATATGACAAAGAAAAATGTCTAACACAGTTAAAAGAAAATTTATGGAAAAACATTACATAGAGAGACGGACATTGAAAAACATGATACCCACAAATATATATGATTGTACTCTAGTCTTATTAAAGATAGATCTACTTTAATACATGCTCTAACGACATACAAGTTGTGTTGTTTATAATTTTGGAAATAAATTGTGTAAGGATTTTTTGAAATGTCCATACAAGTTAACAAATACACACTCACAACATGCACAATGCATTTATCTCATATCTTATGATTACATAAACAAAAATCAATGATTGTTCTTTATCAAGGGAAAAACAAATGAACTATTTTTTGAAGATGAAAAACATAATATATAACATATATGTGACCTATAGATTGTATAACAAATATGTAACAATGAGTAGTGTATTATTAGCATTATATAGATTCTTTGTATTAGCTACAAGCACATAGGTAATGATATTAGAATGAAGGGAAACCATATATAATTATCCACGGGGACCAAACCATAGAGCTTAACCATGTTGGTAGCCAAACATTGGTTACAACATATTGCAGTTGTCAACACAACAAACGACTAATCATTTACTACATATTGCAGTTGTCAACACAACAAACAACTAATCATCTACTAAACTCCACCAACAATAAAATTTGAAGGCCCAAGATATATTTTTATCCTTTTGCCCATTGAAGATTATAATCCAATATATTTATTTAAAGATATTTCTCCCTTAACAACTAAATACATAATTAGACTAGAGAATCATGCATGGCCACACAAAAAAATCAAATTAGGAAGAAAGCATATAATTAAGGTACAAACCCTAAAACCTAATTTTAAAAAAAATCAAGGAATAAGCCCCTTAACTTATGGTCACATGCTAGTATCTCTTAACCTTGTGACATTTACCAACATAACCGTTGTAAACCTTGTGACATTTACCAACATAACCGTTTTTTACAATGAATCTTTGTTGGCCATTTGACTACCCCTATATAAGACTTGAGCTTAATCATGATGTGTATTATCACATATTAGGGTTTAATATTGTTATAGCTATATTAACATCAAATCTTACAATATTTTATGATGTACAACACAATTCCTAATATAATATAACATGGATAATTATTTTTAGCTCATATATAACATGATAATATCATTAAGATAATGAAAAGAACATGAAAGAGAGACATACATACAATCGTATATACATAGACACAATCAAGTGTATATGAATATTTTATGATGTACAACACAATTCCTAATATAATATAACATGGATAATTATTTTTAGCTCATATATAACATGATAATATCATTAGGATAATGAAAAGAACATGAAAGAGAGACATACATACAATCGTATATACATAGACACAATCAAGTGTATATGAATGTTATAGCATGACCTTAATGTACAAAACAATTATAGTAAAATGTCCATAAGGATAGGTAGATAATACTTCTAAAACATTGGTGTGATTATTATTATTTCAAGTATATGAGTTAAGATGAACTCCCCACATAAATAGAGTGAAGAACCCAGTGCCAACAGGGAGTTAGTTGACTATTAAAAAAGAACCAAACATGTTAGTTGACTATTAAAGCACCAACCATTAGACACATGAACAAAAACATTACCACTAGCCAACTTAATCCTATATAATTTCTTTTAAGGATAATATTAATATAATCATTCACAATAACCACAAAACACGTGGAAAACCCCAAGTTTAGCTACTAACTTACATCCTCCACTAAAATTGAGCTTCTCATGGAAAAAATAAGGGAAATGTAGAGATGGGTGGGTTTAGAATGAGGCGGTTATAGGGATACCACATCAAGATTGAAATCTAGTATCATAAAGGTAATGAAAATGTCACACTTGAACAAGCATTGTCGCTACTAGAGATTTTGACAATGTTAAATCAATGGTTAGTCCTATTACTATTAGATATAATATAAATCCTATGGTAATGGGGATTATGACGGTGTTGGAATAAGTGGAATGTCATTTTCTCTTAGAGCTGTTCCAAAAGGACACAAAGCTCACATTTGAAATGCATAACAAGTAATGTGATGAGACTTCGTATAGTGAACATGTTTTAACATATGTTGATTCTCCAATTTCAAACGGTGAACATGTTTTAACATATGTTGATTTTCCAATTTCAAATGGTGTTGACTCTACAAACATACTCTATTATTCTTCATCCATTAGAGATTACATTGATGAAGTTAGTAGGAATGCAAGAAACAACAATGTTGTGTATCAAGGCTTAAATTGTTTGATATAATTATAAAGTAAAATCTTGGAAGATCGGTAAGCATGCTAGTCCTAAAGAATTCAAATATCCAATTTTGTTGCAACTAGTGTATGGCCTTATCATTATTTTATTTGTCAAAACTCATGAATGCATTTTATAGAGAAGTGTATTAGTTGTTGATGTTTTGGTAGCTGCGGGAGGATATTTTCTTCTTAGATGCATAGAATATTCCAGAAGCAAGTGAACCACTAAAAAGATGTTAGAAAACCCTAGGAGAGAAGTCAACCCAAAGAGAATGAATATTAAAGTAAAAGACACATCCAGAAGAAGAAGTCGACCCCAGTCAAATGGACAATCTCGTATAAATAGGCAGTTGCCTAGTTCATTTGTACACACTCACACATAAGTGCATAGGTCTAAGAAGTGCATTTGCAACTAAGAGGTGCACAAGTCTGGGAGTAGTAGCTACAACTAGAGGGGGCGCTAGTCTGGAGGAATAGTGCAACAATCTTTTGGTATTTCTCTTGTGCTTATCTTGGTATAATGTACGCTATCTTTGTATGGTTATTGCATTGTTGCTGCCATAATATTGTGGCTAGGGTTTATCTGTTGGTTCTGGAGTATGCTTGTTGGAATTATTCTAAGTAAAGGTTAGTGTGCTTGGGGGTGGCATATGTGAATGCCTATGGTTGGGTGACAATGAAGTGACATTGTCTATGATTAAATGAGCATACCAAAATTTCAACATGGAATTAGAGCTACTTTCCTTCGTAACAGTCTATCTGCTGGAAGGAAGATCCTTTAGGTTTTTCTCATAAAACCCTAGGTTTGTAGTGCTAGTTCCTTCGTGCCAGTTCCTTCACACCAGTTGCAGTACTAGCACTAGTTGCAAAGAAAGTTTGTGTGAAGTATTGGGACTAATATTTTGGTTGTCTTAGTGCGCCTTACCCTAACGCATCTCCAACTACCTTTAGATTGCAAGTTGGAGCACTTTGAAGTTTTAGGGTTCGTCGTTGCTTGCCGCTACTGCCAAATGGTGCCACTACCCGGCGCTGTTTGTCGAAGGTATGTACTTGTATATGTTTAAATTGTATCACTATCTTGAGGGTGTTTGTAGGAGAAGGGATATTTTTTCCAAGAAACAATTGTAGATCCAGAGGGATCTCAGATCCAACATATTCAGAGGAACAACTCACTCCAGATTTGAATATCAGGTTTGATAATCCTTATATTGCTGCAGTTTGAGTATGTGTTGTAACCAGAGTAGCAATATTTATTGCCATTGTTAGTGCTAGATTAGTAACACTTGATTCTTGTTGGGACAACTACCATTAGGTGAATGCTCATATTAATAATGCACTTGTTTACAAGATAAATTAACTTTCTCTAGGAGATTCTCTTGGTTGTTGACCTTTTTCTAGGCAGGTTATCTTGTAAATTCCATGGAGGCTACCATGGAGATGTTCTTGTTCTTATTTCTTGTTCCGGGCACGTCACAAGTAATAGCTCTGAGAAGGAGCTGTGATGACGGTTGTAAGAGGCAACATGAAGCAAACTATCTAGACATGGAGTTGTGCACATTCATGTAATGAAGGAGAAGAGGAGGTCAGCACATGCAGAGGGAGAAGATGACTCCGAAGAATATATAACTTCATAGGGAGTTAAGATTCAGAGGGAGTTAAGCTTCAGAGGGAGCATGCAAACTCAGAGTGAGTCTGATCTCAGAGAGAGTCAGTTGCTTAGAGAATTTCATTAATAAAGTATTCTTCTTCAGATTCAGATTTAGTTTCAAATGGGAGAGACATTCTCCATGACTGACAAACATGATTCTAGATAAAAATATTCAGAGACTTTGAGGAGATATGAGACCTCCTAGGAGGATTCCCTTGTTTCAGTGGAGGAAGCTAGTCAGAAGGACTGGGATGTGGAAATTTTTACCTTGATTTTGAGACATGTACATCAGTTGAAAACAAAACATTTGTTGATATACCTACGTGGTACGAGTGGACATGGATTGAGATATGCCTCAGATGGAGATGTGAAGCTGCATGATTATACAGACTCTAAATGGGCATGGAGTGCAGTGGATCTAAAGAGTACTTCCAGATGCTGCTTCAGTTTGGAATCCATGTGATCTCATGGTTGAGAAGGGAGTAGACATTTGTGGCACTCAGTATAGTAGAGGAAGCATATATAGTAGCCAGTATTGCAAGCCATGAAACAACATGGCTTCTTGTAGGACTTCAGCCAAGACACGATGCAGAAGGGAGTTATGAAGCTCTAGTACACATCTACATATGAGTAGCATCAAGAAAACATTCTACCAGATTGGTCATGATGATTTGACCAAGAGAGAATGATACATTCACTCATAGGATTGGCCATGTTGATTTAGCTAGTGGTGAATGGCCCAATGCAATATTTTTCCTATTAGTCATAGTGATTTGAATAGGAGTGGAAAGACTCGAGGTGCAGAATGTCAACTCTCGTTGAGAGGGACGTGTGTTGTTTATTCTTATTCCGTCTAACCCCTTTGGCCAAGGGTTCTCTGGATCAGTCTTTCGACTGAGGGAGTAATACACCGTCGGACCTGATGAGAGAAGAAACACTTCATGAGGACTATGGGAGTAGCTTCGTGCTACTGGATGAGACTATAACTATGGCCGATGACATATTGTAGTAGCTGTGTGCTACTGGATGATTGTTGCATAGTTATAGATACATCGAATATGATTATGGATGATGGCATATTGTAGTAACTGTGTGTTACTAGTTGATTGCTACATAATCATAGGTATGACTATGGCTGATGGAATTGAAATAACGATGTGCTACTAGCTAATTGTTGCATAGTCATATGGATCTTGAATATGGATGAGAGAATATTGTAGTAGCTGTGTGTTACTAGCTAATTGCTGCATAGTCATGGAGGTGGCAGACTATGATTATGGCTAGTGGCATATTGTAGTAACTGTGTGTTACTAGCTGATTGATATATAATCATAGGTATGACTATGGTAAATGGAATTGTAGTATCGGTGTGCTACTCGCTGATTTTTTCCATACAAATCCTGACTATAGCTGAGGGTATATTGTAGTAGCTGTGTGTTACTAGCTAATTGTTGCATAATCCTGGAGGTGGCAGACTATGGTTATGTCTGAGGGAATATTGTAGTGGATGTGTGCCACTAGATGATTACTGCATAATCATAGATATTGTTGTATTTCATGATGGTTTGATTGCAGGAGAGAGAAATTGTGTCTCTGGA
The DNA here is from genome assembly GCA_032191745.1 of Picea mariana. Classification (NCBI taxonomy): domain Eukaryota; kingdom Viridiplantae; phylum Streptophyta; class Pinopsida; order Pinales; family Pinaceae; genus Picea; species Picea mariana. The sequence continues at coordinate 43,140 of JASDQU010506645.1, forward strand.
TAGTAGCTGTGTGCTACTTGGAGTGGTTGTGCACCACTGGATAGTAGTTATGTACTACTATGGATCAGCACAATCATGTTCTACTAGATGGAATTGTAGTATATGTGCACTAATAGATGATTGCCATGGAGACTACCAATTCACATTAGGAGTAGTTGAGTGCTACTTGATTGCAGAGACTGTGACAGACAATTCGAGCTACTGATGGAATTGTGGAAACTATGTGCTAGTAGCTGATTACAGAGTAGTCAGTGGAATACTAGATAAGGACATCATGAAAGATGCCTCCCTAGCTAAGAGGGTTTGTTGATGTTTTGGTATCTGTGGGAGGATCTTTCCCTCCTAGATGACCTTTCTTAGATGCAAAGAATATTACAGAAGCAAGTGAACCACTAAACATATGTTAGAAAACCCTAGGAGAGAAGTCGACATAAAGAGAATGAATATTAAAGTAAAAGACACATCCAGAAGGAGAAGTCGGCCCCAGTCAACTGGAAAATCTAGTATAAATAGGCAATTTCCTAGTTCATTTGTACACACTCACTCACAAGTGCACAGGTCTAAGAAGTGCAGTTGTAGCTAAGAGGTGCACAAGTCTGGGAGTAGCAACTACAACTAGAGCGGGTGCTAGTATGGAGGAATAGTGCAAAAGTCTTTTGGTATTTCTCTTGTGCTTCTCTTGGTATAAGGTACACTATCTTTGTATGGTTATTGTGTTGTTGCTGCAACAATATTGTGGCTAGGGTTTATCTATTGGTTCTGGAGTAGGCTTGCCAAATTTTTTCTAAGTAAAGGCTAGTGTGGTCAGGGGTGGCATATGTGAATGCCTATGGTTGGGTGACAATGAAGTGACATTTTCTATGGTTAAACAATTATACCAAAATCTCAACAATAGCGAGTGTCATGATACATGTCTGAAAACTTAGTAAAAATCAACGCATATTGGTGTAAATTTTATTTATTGTTTCAAAGGTCTAATTTCTATTTGATGTGAACATCATAAAATCGAAGCTCTCAAATGGGTCAACTCAACTGATTGTTGGAAAATTGGTTGTCATTGATGTCAACCCTAGAAGAAGTCTAGAAGCCCCTATAAGTTATGGGTTTATTGTTGAGATTCATCAAGAAGATCCTAGTGAAAATTATGCACCTACACTAGGATGGAGCCTCAGGCTATTTTTAGGTGGAAGTCTATTTTTAGATGATGAGAAAATTCTATTTATAGATGATGTCTATTTATATATGGTGAGCAAATTCTATTTATAGATGTATGTCGACTATTATTATCCCTTAATAATAGTTGGACAATAAATATTAGTCTATTCTCAATGAGCACTTCGAAATAGTTAACTGAAGTGGAAAATTAGTTAGCTATAGGAAATTCAAGTTCAAAGGTTGACTGGTGAGACATGCAAGTCGAATTAGTTGTAATTGAGTGATTCAAAGTTGTAACAGAGTTGGATGTGTAGTTATGTGATTTGTGAAGTAGTTTAACTCAGTTAAGTGATTTAACCTTAGTTGTACTAGTTGTAACTAAACTTACACTAGTGAGAGATCAGTGAATTGATTATTAATTAATTCACAATCAATGATCTCACATGCAACTGAAGATTTACCACTGTTAACTAAATGCATGTCAGATCCAGTGGAGACCCAGTTGAGATAACAGGTGAAAGGGACAATTTGACTATCAGTTGTGAAATTAGTGAGTGCACTCATGCAACCACACACACATTGGATGTGCCCATGAGGAATGCACAACCTAGGCAAGAGGGATTCATTCATTGCAGGGATTTCCATCAATAGGGATTGCGCAGAGGAGGCAAGCTGTCTGGAAGCAGTAAATTGGCACATGAATTTGTCAATTTTTGTATGACAGTGTGAGACGATTGTATATTGTACTGAGATCTCTTGGATTAGAGTTTTGTATGAGATTGTTTCATGATCCATGATATATACATAATATATGATAGTGGGGTTTTTAGCTTTATGCTTTCCCGATAAAAACATCTGTGTTATGTGTGATTGATCTTTCTTCTTGATATTGCAATTGGCGACCGTGTTTTAAATTACGCAAGAAAATTTGTAGAAGCGATTCTGTATTTAACAGTGGCATATAATTGTTAGATAAGGAGAATCCAGTAAATACATAATTCGTATTAAAATTTCTACATGGTATCAGAGCACAGGAAATTGCAGAAGCTGAGTTTGTGATTGGATAGAATTCAAATTTGCAGAAAGACTTTCTTGGTGCTACAGTTGATTCAAGATCGAAATGGGTTTCAATGGCTTGAGGTTAGAGTATGCACTTGAGGGCAGCTCGAACTACATTTCTTGGAAGGACAGAATGGAGGCAGTACTTGAAGACAATGGCTTGAAGGAATTCATTGACAAAGATGTTCCTAATCCAGATGTTGTAGGCGCTGCAAATCTTGATGCATGGAAAAAGAAATTTGCAAAGGCGAGAAGGATCCTGTTGGAGGGAGTATGAGACCACATTGTCTCAAACCTCCATGGGAAATCCACACCATACGCAATGTGGAAGACTTTGACGGATCTATTCCAAAACAACAACGACCATAGGAAATTGGCACTCAAAGATAAACTCAGGAAGATCAAGATGGAGAAGGGTGACTCCATTCCAAAATATCTCATGAAGTTTGTTCAATGTCGGGATGATCTGGGGAGTGTGGGAATAACAGTCGCTGATGATGATTTGGTGAGCTTGGCTCTCCTAGGACTTCCCAAAAATTGGCACAGTTATCAAGACTCTTTCAATGGAAGGGAAAAATTGCCAGATTGGGAACGACTATGGTTGGATTTGGTGCAGGAGGAGTTCAGGTGGAACACCAGAGATGGCTCTTCATCAAAGAATGATGATGAAGAGGATTGTTCTTTGGCTACCAAGGCAAGGAAAGGGAAGGGGAAGAAATTCCATTCAAAATCTGAGTCTAAAGGAAAGAAGCTGGATTTGTCCAAAGTGAAGTGTTTTCACTGTCACGAACATGGGAATCTTGTTACTTACTGTCCACAGAAGAAGAAGAACAAGAAGGATGATGGAGCTGCAATTGGTGAGGCCCTTGCCTCACAATTTGAACTTGACTTCTCCTTGATTGCATGCATGGCGCCAAGTGCATTAGGATCGATGTGGTATTTGGATAGTGGCACTTCCTTCCACATGATGGGAGATAAGGAGCTTTTTAGTGACTCGGAGGAGAGAGATTTCAAAATGAATATAGAGATGGGCGATGATGGATGATACAATGCGATTGACATTGGTACCATTACCTTTTATAGGGATTTAGGTAAACCATTTCAATTGAAAGATGTTATGCATGTTCCAGGTCTGAAGAAAAACTTGGTCTCAGTCGCAATGTTGGAGGACAAAGGCTATGATGTTGTTTTCAGCGATGGAAAAGTCTTCTTGCGACATAAAACAACGGGTCAAATCTAGAAGATAGGGATTCGAGTTAAGAATATCTACAAGCTGGAGGTAGATGGCTACGCTGCCATGATGGGCAAGGAAAAAAAAGTTGTGAGCCGGGATGAGGGCGAATTATGGCACAGGCGATTGGGCCATCTTCATCATGGAGCCTTGAAAATCATGCAACAAATATCTACTGGACTTCCAATGGGAAAACTTGCTTAGTTAGATCAGTGCAAGGGTTGCACCATGGGGAAGTATGTAAAGTTCACCTTTCATGAAAAGGAGAATAATGCTTCGGTGATCCTAGAGAGAATTCACACATATGTGTGTGGACCATTCTCGGTTGCTTCAACAACAAAACATAAGTATTATGTTATTTTTGTTGATGACTTTTCTCGTAAATGCTGGATCTTCTTCATGTAGAAGAAGGATAAAACATTCTCAAAGTTTTGTGAGTTTAAAGAATTGGTGGAGAAAGAGTCGGGGAAGCAAGTGAAGGCTCTAAGGAGTGATAATGGTGGAGAATACATCTCTAACGAATTCGAATACTTATGCAACAAAGAAGGAATTCAAAGAGAACTAATAGTGCCTCATAACCCACAAAAAAATGGGGTTGTAGAGAGGAAGAACACAACGATCATGGGTGCAGCATGAGCGATGTTGCATGATCAGGGCCTACCAATGCATTTGTGGGTGGAAGCATGCAACACTGCAGTTTATGTGCAAAATCATTGTCCTCATAGAGTACTTGGCATGAGCACACCTGAAGAAGCTTTCATTGGTAAGAAACCTGATGTTTCTCATTTTAAGATTTTTGACTCATCTGTTTATGTGCATGTGACCAAGAACGCTAGGAAGAAGCTGGAGTCGACTACTGAAGTTGGAATATTTGTGGGGTACATAGAAACACCCCATAATTATCGTGTGTATTTTCCTAACAGTAAGATGTTTGTTATGTGACGGGATATAAAATTTGATGAAGGGAAATCCATGTGGTTGTCGCTTGAGAGGGAGCTAGACTTGCATGCAGAGGAGGAATTGCTGGTTCCCAAAGATGAGTCTCAAGATGTGGATCAACCACATGAGGAGGTTCATGGAGTGGAGGAAGCCACTCATGCAGATCCATCCATTAGAAATGATAGAAAGCGCATCACGGAAGCTGATAGATTGAGACTAGATGATGAACAGAATGTAGGAGCCCCTACTTCACAACGCAGACATAGACAATCTCCTGATCGATTTACTGGATACATGGCTCTCATGAGAAAATGTATTGTGAATGAACCATATTCCCAAAAACAGTGCATTGGAAATTGTACCATGACCGGTCGACAAATTAGTGGTAGTTTCAAGATGGATCTACAAGGGTAAGATTTTAATCATTGTTCTTTATGTTGATGATTTAATACTGACTGGTGATGAGAAGCTGATACGATGATTTAATACTGACTAGTGATGAGCAGCTGATACACTCGTGCAAGGAGGACCTTGCAGAGGAGTTCAAGATGAAGGATATGGGCCTCCTTCATTATTTCCTTGGATTGGAAATATGGCAGCGAGATGGTGAACTTTTTGTGTCCCAAGGCAAGTATGCAAGGGAGATACTGGGTAAGTTTCACATGGAGGGATGCAAACCCATGGATACTCCTCTTCCAAGAAACTAGAAGAAAGAGGATGCTACTTCTAGAGAGGTAGTGGATGCTACTGTCTATCAACAGTTAGTGGGTTCACTAATGTATCTAGTGAACACGAGACCAAACATTTGCTATGCGGTTAACCAACTGAGTCACGTGATGGGTAAGCCTACCAATATCTTTTGGAAGGAGAGTAAGCATGTCCTGAGATACCTGAGGGGCACATCTGAGTATGGCTTATGGTACAAAAAAAATGGATGAGGTGAAGTTGCATGGATTCACGGATGCAGATTGGGCGGGCAACCCAACGGACAGAAAGAGAACATCAGGGGAGGATATTTAGTATCGGATCTACAGTTGTTTCTTGGTACAACAGGAAACAAAGATCCATGGCACTCAGTTAAGAGGAAGCATAATACATGGCAGCGATTCAAGCTTCATGTGAGGCTATCTGGATGAGAAAGATCTTGGTTGGTTTGTTTGGTTCTCATTTAGATCCGACAGTGATTCATTGTGATAATCATAGTTTCATTAAACTCTTGACTAATCATGTGTTTCATGATAGATCTAAGCATATAGATATACAATATCATCATATTGGATATTATGTGCAGTGGAAGATCATGTTGCTTCAATACATTCCTACGGAAGATCAAGATGCAGACATTCTGACGAAGGTGCTCACTAGGAGCAAATTCGAATACCATAGAGCCAGGATTGGGGTGAAGGATAATCCATTTCTTGTTGAGAGGGAATGTTGAGATTCAACAAGAAGATCCTAGTGAAAATTATGCACCTACACTAGGATGGAGCCTCAAGCTATTTTTAGGTGGAAGTCTATTTTTAGATGATGAGAAAATTTTATTTATAGATGATGTCTATTTATATATGGTGAGGGAATTCTATTTATAGATGCATGTCGACTATTATTATCCCTTGGAAATAGCGAATTCTATTAGTCCATTCTCAATGAGCACTTGGAAATAGCTAACTGAAGTGGCAAATCAGTTAGCCATAGGAAATTCGAGTTCAAAGGTTGACTGGTGGGAAATGAAAGTCGAATTATTTGTAACTGAGTGATTCGAAGTTGTAACAGAGTTGGATGTGTAGTTATGTGAGTTGTGAAGTAGTTTAACTTAGTTAAGTGAGTTAAGATCCTTTGTACTAGTTGTAACTGAACTTACACTAGTGAGAGATCAATGAATTAATTATTAATTAATTCAAAATCAGTGATCTCACATGCAACTAAAGATTTATCACTGTTAACTACATGCATGTCAGATCCATTGGAGACCCAGTTGAGATAATAGGTGAAAGGGACAATTTGACTATCAGTTGTGACATTAGTGAGTGCACTCATGCAACCACACACACATTGGATGTGCCCATGAGGAATGCGTAGCCTAGGCAAGAGGGATTCATTCATTGCAGGTATTTCCATCAACAAGGATTGCACAGAGGAGGTGGGCTGTCTGGAAGCAGTAAATTGGCACATGAATTTGTCAATTTTTGTATGACAGTGTGAGACGATTATATATTGTAATGAGAGCTCTTGGATTAGAGTTGTGTATGAGATTGTTTCATGATACATGATATATACATAATATATGATAGTGGGGTTTCTAGCTTTATTCTTTCCCGGTAAAAACATCTGTGTTATGTCTGATTGATCTTTCTTCTTGATATTTCAATTGGTGATCGCGTTTTAAATTCTGCAAGAACATTTGTAGAAGCGATTCTGTATTTAACAGTGGCATATAATTGTTAGATCAGGAGAATCCAGACAATACATAATTTGTATTAAAATTTCTACATTTATTTGAAGGAGTCTCCAAAGTGATCCCCTTATGGCGTAGCTCTAAGCATGACCTTCATGGGAAAATGCTTTGAATAAGCCTACAAGAATCCCTAGTTGTTAATAAAAGAAGTTACAATGTATGGTTAAGAAGCCATGAAAATATGGTTAGGAAGCCCTAAAGGTGTGGTCATGAAGCCCAAAGTTGATTGAAGAAAAAGAGTATAAAGGACATCACAAATGTATGAAAATCCTCCATGGATTGATAGTCCTCATCAAGCTATTTCAAATGGTAGGTGGCATGCCACGTGGTTCCTCATGGTTGAGAAGATATGCCTTCTTAAAGATGATAATGTAAGGTGTGGTCAAGAAGTCCTAAAGAAGCCCTGAAAGTGTGGTAACGAAACCCCAAAAGTAAAGGAATGAAGCCCCCAAACTAGGCCCTAATTGTACAATGAACTAAAGATGAAATTAAGTGTACAAGGACAAGTCGTCCTTACAAGAGAAATTAAAATTAAAATACAATTTGCCCCTAAAAAGTGTCGCAAACAAGAGGTTATAGGTCGGCCCTAAATTTAAGTAAAGAAAGTGCTTGGAAGGGTATAAATACACATTTATAACCTCTCATTTTTATCATTAAATCTTGAGATATATTAGCAAAAACTTGGTAGTGAATTGAAGAGGGAATATGAAGTAAAGAAGGACGAAATTCCAAGGGAAGATGAAGTCTTGTGATGATGTGTTCTATGGTATGTTATTTAAAGGTCATCTTGGAATATTAGCTATAACTTTTTTTCTATAATGATCCAGATAGTGAAAATTGGAGGATGTTGAGAAGACATATCAAGGTACCCGTGGTACTAATTTCAACTTCTGGGTCATTTAAATTTTGGTGATACACTCTGTTGAAGATAGGGTTTTTGACTAGTCTTGTAACTAGTCTCAAACATGTGTTTTGGGTAAAACAATCATAAATTCTTCATAGAGGATCCAAATTAGTGAGACCAATTGCATTGGAAAGAGTACAATCTGTGTTATTTTGTGTGTAATTTTTAGAATCATATATCAAATATTGAGTGCATGACATACTGTACATGTTTTCTCTCCAGAATAGGACAAAATTCAGGAAGGTTTTCCATTTCCGCTATATCTCTTTTTCAGTGATGAATCAAGGAGTGAAACTTTGAGGAATTTCAGAGAAGATATCAAAGAAGATTGGATACAATTTTTATAACTATGTTCATTACAGGTACATAGTTATACTTGTTGGAAGTAATGGTTTGTGACTAATCTAGAAACTAGTCCCAAATGGGTGTTCGAGATAAATTTAAGAAGTGAAGTTGGGGTTTATATGTGGACCCATGCAGACCTAAGATCTTTATGTGGACCCAGTTTCTATGTGGACCAAGTTTTGATGTATCAATGATAGTGACATAACTTATCTTTAGTATAGTGACAGTTTATATGGACATGATTTCAATGTGGACCAAGTTTAATGATGATGATGTATCAATGATAGTGATAGAACTTATCTTCAGTGACATTGATTTGTGAGAATCTTGACGTCAACATTGGTGTAGATTTGTGTGAGGGATTTGGATCATATTAGTTGAGTACATAGAGCTGATATTGGACCATACCATATTGTGAGAATAATTATGAAACAAGGGTGGTAGGGTGGTGCAAGGCAGGATATCAAGGTCTCCTTCAGGTTGGTGCCTGTAAATTAGAGGGTTGGTTACTACTTCCAGTTGGTGCTGGTAAATCTTGGAAGTTGGTGCTTCCTGTGAATGCGATCTTCAAGATATATATATTAAAAGCGTTCCATGGTTTTCTCCCATTTGGGTTTACACGTAAAAATGTCTTGTGTACTATGTTGGATGTTATGCATTGTTGAATGGAATTGTTGATAAGTTAATGTTTACATGTTGTGATTAAAAATGGTAAAAAGTGCTCAATACTGATTCACCTCCCCCCTAATTATTGGTGAATATTCCAACAATTGGTTGGGATACCATTAAAGACTGTATGAAAAGATCCCATGGGTTTTGCCATGTGTTTTTCCTTGAAAAAAAGCATAGAATTGAAGTTCTAGAGCCACCAACTCGATCCCCTCCAGTGGAATGTTAGAGATGACACTTGGAATGATTATAGATCTGTCAAGAGCATCGATGGTGGTCACTTGAGAGAGGTCAAGGTAGTACAATTGAAGGATAATCAAGCTACATGTGCTTTTGAGGATGATGCCGTTATATTATCAGTTGGTACTTTGGTAACAATTCTTCTTGTGATTCACTAAATACAACAAGTAATAAGAATCTAATGATCTAGGGGATGCAACCCTCTTTGGGTCATGTCATTAAATGTAATCTCAAAATGTGGAAGAGTTCCCTTGTAAAAAATAGGGAAGGTTTCTCACTAAAATTAGTGGACCACCATTATAATTTCAATGTAGAACAATATAAGAGATTATATTTCTCTTAAATTATGATGATGACACTCATTATTACATGGGTGAAAATGGGTTCATTGATGTTATTGTGATTTTCTTATGTCTAACTATTATCTATTATTGAAGTAGAAGAGACTTGAGCTTTGACACTTTCTAATATTATTGTGAACAATAAAAAGTAGAGGATGTCTATATAATATTCCATAATTTGTCAAAATATGTTAATGTAAGAGAAGTAATTTATACTTTACGTATTTGTCTCAAACATTTTTTATTATTCACATTTCTGCCTTGTATTATAGGAACAAAGTGATAATATTATCTATAGGTGCAATAACTATTTTATTTAATCTTATTAATTTTGAAACATTAGAAGTAGGTGTATAGTCATCTTGATTACGTTATCTAGTTTGGAAGCCAATAAAGCTAGTATTAGATCTTTTGAAGCAATACCTTCTCTCATCAAACTCATAGACTCAAAATATAACCATTAATGTACATAATATTTTATAAATTCCATGTATAATTTATCAACAATGAAGGGAAATAATTCCTACATGGCATGTACAAGAGGTATTTATAGACTTGCTAGTATCATATTTCTTACTTCAAATGGGGACTACTCGTGCCTTGTAATTTTATATAATATTATTTCTATTAAAAAGGGCAGAGAAACAATTTCTAGTCTTGAAGGTTTCCTTGGAGCCATTGCACATCTTTGATACATGCAAACCCAATGCACAAGAACAAGCAACACATTCTCTCTTATTATTATGTACTAATATTTTTTAGCATATTCAAATGGTTTTAAGGGAAAGGGTTATTCCTTCATTAGTTACTCTTTTCATCATTGGAAGACCAAGGGGAAGGGACAATCATATAAATTGCTATAACATTTCAGAGATCAATGATAAAAAGATGTTTCATGCCAATCTTATTTAGATGTGCGCACCCTTTAGCCATTAAATTAGCCATTAAAATAGGAGGAGAACTTGAAGGAAAATAAAATGACTCAAATAATATCTTCTAAAATGATTAATTAACAATAAGGCTCTTTTGGAAGTCCAAGTCATTTTATTTTTTATTAGTGTTATCATATGCATAACAAACAGGAAAGGAAAATTAAGTCCTTGTAAATCAATTTTATTTGTTATAGGGCTCTAAATTTTGTTTGTAGCTGAGACTATTTGGTGGCAACCATAATTATTTCTATAACATATATATAACATGTGATTTTCACCTACAACTAATCATGGATCTTATAAAAATTTATAATAAACTATTAAAATCTATTTCTTATACAAATATCAACAAGAAGGTGAAAGTCTAACATAAATGTTTCTTGAAGGATTTAATCAAAGGATAAGCGAGCACTCTTAGTGCATAATTCACACCACTAAGAAGAATCTCTTTAAAAGAAATAACAAGTGGAAACCAATCTTAATGTCCATTTTTTCCAAATGTTGAAAGTTACTCATTGACCTTGCACAACATTATATGTGAAATATAAAAACTTTCATTATAGAATTAATGCAACTCTCATACTTAGTCAAACATGCAAGCTACCATAAGAAATTAGGAGAAATTGAACACACTTGATTATTTTGAATGTCACTTTCATTTATAATAATTAAATCATGATTTAAATTTTGGGTGTCCTTATTGCAAATCATCATATTCAAATAAATCTTTTATCATTTATTTCTAAAATATATCCTTCACATAATCATTTTCCACATTTATTTTTAAAGTATATCCTTCACATAATCATCTGATTAATCATTTGGATCCCTTCATTATCACATCCAATAATTATACCATGAAGCAAAGAATACAAGATGCATGAGAAAATATTACTATATAAGGGACTTATCTCAACCCCATTAAGAAAAAAATCCATGCAATAAGGATATTCATGGAGTCACTTTAACAAACTTATCTCAACCCCATTAAGAAAAAAATCCATACAATAGGGATATTCATGGAGTCACTTTATTTTTTTCTATGGACTCGTAGATGTTCAAATTTTCCAATTAGGAAGGAATTGTTCAAATGTTTCCATATGCCACATGAGGAAAAATGAATGAAAGTTACCTAATTGAAATTATATAAAGAACAAATGACCTTGATACATGCAATTAAACGGTAAAAGAAGTTAATGAATTCTTTCATACTTGTCTTCAAAGTCATTCTTCTTATCTCATTGTATAATGGGTTAGGTGCCTCTTTTACAATTTACCAGGTTGTGGTTTAGTGGTGGGATGGGGCTCTACTATGAGAAAAACCTAGGTTTAAACCTTGATGGGTATAGAGGCCTTATGTGTGTAAGGGAAGGTGTTTGAGTTCTCAGAGTCAGTTTCTCTTACTCAACAAAGGGGCTTAACACTTGTCCGATGACTCAAATTGGTTTAATTGAACATTAATGCAATACTTTGATAAAAAATAAATTACATTGACTAATGTTTAAAAAACTAAGTGATGCTTAAATCGAGTGTTGTGAACCAATCAATCCTTACATTATCCGTCTTGTAGTGTGGATTTTGATGGGGCCATGTTTCTTATGTTGCTTCTATTACATTCACAACTACAACCAGTGGATTGTATGCTTTCTTACTAGTTTTATGGGATTTCCCCTTTTCCTTAGTCTTCTTTTAGATTTTGGAACTTCCTAAACAGATCTTATAGATAAATCCTCCATCCAATTAATATGGTTTCCCATTCTTTACAATAACCACTTAGTCCCATTTTGCATTGGGATAAATTCTAAGCATTTCCCCTATAAGCAAAGTTATCTCTCTCTTTTGTTGTCCCTACGGAGTATGTAAATTATATTGATTTTTTTTTTCCTAATAATCACTTGAAAATATTTAAACAAATTTCTTACCAATTGAATTATTCTTCCCAACTTTATGTTCAAATATTGAAAATTCACTTGCTATTAACAACGCTTTCATCTCAGTAAGTGGAAAAACTATAATTTACATTTCAAAAAATTAGACATTTACAAATATGCAAGTACAAATAAGGATTTAAATTGTTTGGAAGGATAATTTATCACTTGTTTCTTTAGTATACTTGAAAATTACCTTAATAGGCTCAAGATTGGTTTAACAAATTCAAAATTTGACATAACAACTCTTTTCGAGATAATATTATTATTAGCACCAATAATGACTTTAAATTGCTCACTTTTTTTAATTAAAAATTCCAATATTTTTTCTTTTAAAAATTTCTCACATCTCTTTCATTAGTTTCTTAGAAAACTTTTATCCTTACACCAAAACATAAATACTAATAAATAAACAAGTATATTGAAATTCATTTATGAAAGAATATGTAATTTATGAACTAACCTATATATACATAACTATTAATTAATTCATAAATAAATTATAAATTTAAACAAGTATATTGACATTCATTTTCTCTTTCATTAATTGCTTGGAAAACTTTTGTACTTGCACCAAAACATAAATACTAATAAATAAACAAGTATATTGAAATTCATTTCAGAAAAAATATGCAAACTAGTCTATATATACATAACTATTAATTAATTCATAAATAACTTTAAACAAGTAAATAAATAATTTTAAACAAATATATTGACATTCATTTTAGAAAGAAAATTTAATTTATGAACTAGCCTATACACATAACTATTAATTAATTCATAAATAACTTCTTTGTTTAGACAATTTTCCAACTTCATCTAATTTGAGCATTAATTTCTTTCTTTTTGGATCTATGGAGTCATTGGATAACAAATATAAATATTAATGTAATTTTCTATTAATTAATTCATAAATAACTTTAAACAAGTATATTGACATTCATTTTAGAAAGAAAATGTAATTTATAAACTAGCCTATATACATAACTATTAATTAATTTATAAATAACTTTTTTGTTTAGTTATTGACAATTTTCCAAATTTATCTAATTTGAGCATTAATTTCTTTCTTTTTGGATCTATGGAGTCATTGGATAACACATATTAATGTAATTTTCCTACATATTTGGAAGGTTTGTATAGTAATCTAGACAATATATAAGATCTTGAAAAATGTTACAATAACATCTTTCTTTGCCAAGTCATGCCTTTGAGTTAGGAAAAGATGAAATAACATCTTTCTTTGCCCAATCATGCCTTTGAGTTAGGGAAAGATGAAAGGAACTTCAAAACTATCATACATGAAAATTTAATTAATATTTAATTATATTAATTAAAAACATTAAAAAAAAAATTTAAAAAAATAATTCTAATACCTTATAACTTTATTATAATTTTACAAATTGCACCAATGAGAGAAAACACATTGATATACTCTTCAACAATTTATTAATGTTGAAAAATATCAGGTATTGACTTATTCCATTAAATTGCATTGTGTTATCCATGAGTCAACATGCATACAACTAATCCTTTAGGAACCAAACAGACCCTTCATATTACATGCCAAAATTCATGTCTTAAATTTTGGTGTTTGATTCTATGTATGATTCTAAGTTTTTCCTTTTGGGATGTCTATACTAAATATAGTACCATATGCAAGCTATGGGCATGAACGAAATTATGAATGATTGCACAATTGAAGTTTTGAATTTTTGTTCAAAAGCATTGAGCATTATCCTTTAGGCTTATTTTGTGACGCAGTAAATAATTTATAATTCTTTAAGGGAATTTACAGGTGCTAAAATTGACATTTTTATAGTAGGTACTTAAATTGACATCTTTGTAACACTTATTTAATATATTTTTTAATACTATTTTCCTATTTTCATTTCATTTTAATATATATATATATATATATATATATATATATATATATTAATTTAGAACAATGTATTTTTGGTCAAAGTATAATTATTCTCTCAACATGTCATTTCAATACTTAGTCTTATGCATTTTCAGGAGATTATCACCTTTCTGTGCTAATAGTGATTTATAGGAACAAGGGTGTACATGCACGTTCCCAACACAAGAACTGAAACACCTGAACATGAGTCATTGCAACTCTTGTAACATCCCGCTCTGACGCACTGACAAAACTTATTCTTTGAGGACACTTGCTCGCAAGTGATCTGGATTTTTATGATGATGAACCACTTAACCTTGATGATGATGCATCATGATTGATGATAGGATGTTTTACTATTGCTGTATACAGGTGCTATTGACTCAGTTTCATTGAGTGTGCAGGGTTTCGGACCTTGAGGATGCAGAGGCATCGGTGGAACTCCCTTGGACTCCGGATTGAGTCAG
>JASDQU010506646.1:0-10568 GCA_032191745.1 Picea mariana
GGATATTCGAGTCGAAAGAGCTTGCATCTGACAACTATGTTATTTTTCTAATGGATGAAGGTTTTGGATTATCGATGGCCATGAGGGGAATCCTCCACCGATTACACCATAGATATGATGGTGGTAAGTGTTGGATTATCGTCGACCCTGCCATGGGTCTGACATGTTTAAGAGACGGTTAACTGATGATGTATTGGTTGGATATTCGATGGATAATAATATTAAATATTCAAAAAATGCAGTAGGATCTTCGATGGTGATGTGTTGAAGAACCGATGAATGATTTTTATGTCGAATATCCGACAATGTGCCACCAACTCTTAAAAAGAAAGAATTCTGTCCGATTATAGATGCATAATTGTTGAATTTTAGACAAATTAGCCATCATATTTTGGGTACAAATTTAGTAGTGAGGGTTGTGGGATAATATTTCCATTCTATTCCTTTTATGTTTTGTTTCGTTCCCAAGGGTTAGAGTTTTTAGGGTTCCTACAAGAAATGGTTTTCCCTATGCTACATATGTTTGATATTCACTACCAGCATGCCGGGTAAGACATTCCATATTAAATCAATTCACTACCAACATGTCAGGTAATCAATTCACTACCAGCATGTCGGGTAATCAATTCACTACCAGCATGTTGGGTAATCAATTCACTACCAGCATGTCGGGTAAGAAATTCCATATTAAATCACCAAGGCAATGTGAATAATGTTGTTCATTATACCCTATATAATTGTTGACTATTATTATGCATAACCCAAAAAGGGGCAGTCAGTTCAATCATGAAAACTATCAACACAGTCTCACAATCAAGCTGTCAATTTAAGATTATTGTCCACGCTATCCTTAAACATTGAATTTTTTGAGTAAAAGCATTTACTATCATCACGTTAACACTGTCCTAAAAATCAATACCTCTACGGCGACATCTGAACCATATCTCTATGCCACGCACTATCCTATCAACAACTATTAGTTTATTAATTACATTACAACAATTGCATCATAAAATCGCCAGGTAACTGTCAACTACTAAATACATCATGGTGATAGCCAAAGGGGGCTGGGGTATTTAAATGAAATGTAGACGAATAATAAAAACACAGGCATAATGACACTCTCATAATGATTTATAAAAGAGGTAGGTATTCACCATAATAGGTAATATATAAGATAAACAAATAATTCATGTCATCCACAGATAAAAATATGCAGATGAAAGGAAATAATTGTGCAGATGAAAACGCAGATGTAAAGAATTGTGTGAAGGATGCACAGGTTGTCAAAAAAAATGCAGAGGAATAATTGGGTAAAGGATGCATAGGTAGTCTAACAAAATGCAGAGAGATAATTGGGTAAGGGATGCACAGGTGTGAGGATAGAAAACATTGAGCACAAGTGTAAAACACAGAGACAACTATTGTCTAACCCACACTCACAGATAATGCGGTTGACCCAACACCGAGATAAAAATGTGGCATTTTCTCAGTTAAAAAAAAAATCATTCTGTCTATTAACCAAGCCAATTCGTGAAGTTAAAAGCATTCAAAAGGGGGGGAATAACGATGATATCGATGTCTCGGATTTGATGTAAAATTTCGGTTACACATAAAAAAAATTCTCCATCCAAAATATTGTTGTCCACTATATATAAAAATTCGCTATCACTGGAATCATAGAAAACACATCTCTGAATCATATTAGATATAAAATTACTGTTAATAAATTTACATTCACTATACCAGGAAATGCAAAGTAATTAAAAAAAATTCTATCCCAACGTAAAGCATAAAATTGTTGACACAATGTTGAAACACAGGTATGAAGTCAATCAAAGACAAAGGCAAGGATGATCAATCAAGCATAGAATTTGAGAAAGGCAGAGGTTATCAATAATAAATCATTTTCAAGGTAAATTGCATAGGAAAATTCACAACCAAATAATAGGGAGAATCGAAGTAAAAAAAAAGGTATAAATGAAGGGTGAATTAGCAGGGTAATTTTTCCATTAAAAGTAATAATTGCAGAGGACAAATGCAGTCTCAATCATCTTCCAATATTATAGTGTAGAGGTAAAAATGAATAGAATAATTCCATCAATAAAACAAACACAGAGTTAATTTGCAGGGAGGGATCACAACACAGATTTAAGTTTCTAGCAGTATGTAAAAACGTAGAGTTGATTTATCCAGAAAAAATGTAGAGTTAAATTCATCCAACAATATATAAAAATGCAGAGAATACCAACACAATTTTCAGATGCCGAGAACGATGAAGATGCAGAGGTGATATAACATGCAGAGACCGAGGCAAGGTGGATATCAACACAAAGATAATAAGGGGTAACCGCATCATTCACTCATCATCCAAGCACAAAAAAGTAAGGAATTAGAATCTATAGGTCATTGTGCACCAAAGTGATGACCTTCGATTCGGCTCCTAGCCGATTTCTCAGGTGTGGAATGAAGAGCTAGGGATGAGGACAACAAGCGCAAATCTTCACAACAATAAACAAACCAAAGGAAAATCTCAACATGCAGGGATCGAAAGCTGAGGGAATCAAGTCAAAAAACGAGCTTAAGGCTTATGGGGAAAATTAAGTTCTCGATTGAAATGCTAATTCCACATTATCTTTACCCAATAAAAGTAAAGAAATAAAATCATAAAGTATAATAGTAATATACCATGCAGAAATAAAGGAAGTGTATCGTAGCCCAAGTCGCCTGCTCTGAGTCGTTGTCCCATGTGTCGACTGATGAGAGTTTACTAGTACCTCCCATCCAATGCTAAGGGTACTCTTCTTCCCCGTTAGATTCCCAAGCCGCAAAGCGGCCATGCACACTGAACCAAAGATCAGCTAACTCCCAACTTGCCTTGCAAGGCCGAGCTACCACTCCTCACCGAGCTGAGAATCCCAACTCCCACAAATTAAGTCAGTCAAGTCTGAAATTCTACAGTGTAACGTTACGCATAACAGAAGAAATCCATCATCCTCCTCCTCCCTCTTTTATATATATATTCTAAGTCATTTACTTTCCCAAAATTCCATTTAATTTATTGTTCAATAATTTAATTCATAAAAATCCTCCTTGTACATGTGTCACCCATCCCCTTCATTGCACCATATATTAATTTCATTAATTGATTAATTAATCCTATTTCCCTCACCCACCTAAAAGCATTCCTAGAATCTCTCCTAGGTGTCCCCATATTCCCTTACACATTTTAATGACTTACCCCTTTACTAATTTACTAGTTGAGTTTAATTTAGAAAGTTCTTAAATGCTAGATACCTTACTAAGCTAGTCTTTCTTCTTTTTCCTTATGTTTCCCTTTCTCTTTATGTTTCCCCCTTTTTCTTGGTTTCCTAATTCTTTTAAATTTCCCTCTTTCCCTTTTCATTTAAAACCCAAATTGGAAAGTGTAGAAAATTAACTTTTTCTCCTTTTTCTTTTTAATTAATAAATTTTTAACTAGCATATGTAACAAAACAATTATTTCCCCCTTTTCGCCCTTTTTGAATTTTATCCCCCAAAATATTTTTTTTATAAATTAATTGAATCGCTTACCCCCTTCTCGTCACATGATTAATGATGATTATTATTATTGTATATATATATATATATATATATATATATATTTGTCACAAGTATCACTTAGACCTAGATTTCAATTTTCAAGGTTGGGTGACATTTTACTAGGGAAATTGTTTTTAAATATTTCTTATCATGTTATTCATTCTAAGGCCATCTAGGTTCATTCATTTATTATTTAACAACATGACGTTCCCTTCAAGACGAACTAGGTGCTCCAAGGGTGCCACTCACCTCATTTTGTTTCCCTTGCGCGACGTTCCCTTCAGGATGCTCTACGTGCTCCAAGGGTGCCACTTGCCTCATTTTGTTTCCCTTGTGCGACATTCCCTTCAGGAAGCTCTACGTGCTCCAAGGGTGCCACTCACCTCTTTTCATTTTTCTTGTGCGATGTTCTCTTTAGGACACACTATGTGCTCCAAGGGTGCCACTTGCCTCTTGACTGACTTGGTAGACATAAAAAAACCCTGGAGTCAATACTTTTCCAGGTGATCTTGTGGGAGACTAAAGACCTCTAAGGAATAAGACCCCTGCCTTATTGCATGACCCTTAGAATCATAGTGAGGGATTGTTGCAGTGTTCCCTCACGACATCGTGGGTATTCTCGAACTAGGTATTCGTTAACCTACAGTTCGAGCCACGACAAGAGTGCTAGTAGGTTGTGGCAGAGATGTTGTTCAGACCTCTCCCTCAATGTCCTTGGTTATCATGTGTGACCCCCCTACTACACATGTGATTTTGGTCGGCAAGCTATCATCATCCTGCATCATCAATGAATCATGTCAGAAACAATATCCATAATCATATTATCTAATTAGGTGCACAAATGTCATATATACAACAATCAAACCCTAATAGTCCACTCCCCTACTCGATCTGGAGTTCAAGGGGTTTCATCGATGCCTCTGCATCCCTGAGGTCCAAAATCTTGTACACTCAAGAAAATCGAGTGAATAGCACCTATCTATGTCAATATAGCAAAATAACATGTCATCAATCCATAACGCCTCATAATCATAATCAAATGCCCAATAGTATAATAATCTGGATTACTTGCAAGCACGTGTCCTCAAAGAATAAGTTCGCTCAGTGTGCACAAGAGTGGGATGTTACATACACCCACTCTTGGTCTAAACTTCATCCCGAAGTTTCACTATATATAAGTGCCAAAATAATGGGTATCACAGTATCGTAAGTCTCTCTATCAACAAATATGGAAATTGTTGGCGCATATCATATGTGTACTCCGAGGTCGTCGAGTGCAGACTATAGTTGTCCCACTAGATCTTGACCTCATCTACTATTCGACACCGTAGCTATCGAATGCAATGATCCAAGATGCAAATCATCTCAGCCGTGAGCGCACCCTCATCCGACACCCACAAGGTTCTCAAGTCAAACATGTGTAGGATCACTAATCATAATGTCTCAAACAGAGACGTGAAAGACATCATGCATACACCTCAAGAATCAAGCAAGGCTATTCATTATGCCACGACCTCTCTTTTCCACAATCTCATAGGATCCCACCAACCTAGGAGATAGTTTATCCCCTTTTCCAAACTTGATCGAACTCTTATGTTGTTTCAACCACAAAAATACTCAATCGCCACATCGTAACTATGGTCGACACGATGTGCATCGACATAAATATTTTGTCAATCCTGCACTTCCTTGATCCTTTGTCTTAGTTTTCATTTAATATTCAAATTCTTGGATCACTTTTGGTCCCACCAGGACCCTATCCTCAAGCTGATCCCAACTCAAAGGTGTCTGACATGGTCTCCCATAAAGAAAATCGAAAGGCACCATCTTAATGGCACGTTGGTAACTGTTATTATAAGTGAATTCTACCAGTGGCCAGAATTCTTCCCAATGCTTTTGTTGGTCCATCACGTACATGTGCAACATTTTTTCCAAGGTCAAGTTTGTTCATTCATTCTTCCTTTCAGTCTCCGAGTGATACACAGTAGTAAAGTTAAGTCAGGTTCCCAAGGCCTCTTGGAAACTAGTCCAAAATCGTCCAGTAAACACTATTCCTCGATCGGATATAATCCTCTTAGGTATGCCATGCAACATCCCAATCTCACTAATGAAAAATATAGCCATGTCAGGTTCCTAATATGTCATATGCACATGAAAAAAATGAGAACTCTTCATCAGAGTGTTGACTACCATGAAAATGGAGTCATGTCTCCTTGCCGTCATTGGAAATCCAACAATGAAATCCATCGAAATAACCTCCCATTTCGATTCCGGAATAGCATTTGGCTATATTAATCCTATTGGATGTCTATGTTTGACCTTTACCTGCTGACATTCTAGACATATGGCCACATAGTTGATGTTGTAGGAAAATCTCCCTGTGGACAGGTAGATTTCCTCAAAGAGCTTGACCCTAACTCTGAGACAGAAAATGCTTAACGTGGACACTGACTTCCTTTCAAATCTATACAAACTAACACATGAGAAGGAAGGAGAACAAAAGTACCTCTTTGTCGACGTTTGTCCCTGCATGCTCCGAGTTGAGCTCCAATCCTTTGCTCCTCGCTGAGTCCTCTAGACAAACAAGATACAACCACTTCCTACTCTATTTATATTATCTTGAAAATAGATCTATCTATCAATGATAAGTTCATGTAACATCAAACACAAACTAGAAAGAAACAGGCCAAGCGTGTCATATTAATGAGAATAACGATAACATTACTTACAATCATAGATGCAAATGTGATAGCTTCGTCAAGTCCCCTTCGTCTAACCCTTGCCAAAAAGATCCACAACCTGGATAACAGCAGCTTCACTGATCACTCTCTTTTGGATGACTGTGTGTTTCCTATGAGATCATAGGTTTCATGCTAGCAATTCTTCCCTTTCCACCATCATATAGCCTGCTTATATAGGTTAAGAGGAGATTAATCTCTTGAGTTATCTTTAGAACAAGTTGGGGAACTTCCTCCTCAGATCAGGGATCTCCTGATGAAACCAAGAATTCGAATGCAACTGCCTCCTAATCTTGAAAGATCCTCCCCTTATTCTCCTCAACGGGCCAACTATTGCCTTAGATTAGGCAGTGCTCCTTCAAAAGGGGCATCAAATAATTGTAGCACTCCCTGAGAATCTTGAGGGGAGCACCATCACCCTAAAGGTGGGTAGCGCTCTTTCAGAGGGGGCAGGGAAGCATTATAACACTCCCTGAAGCCTTATAGGGGAGCGCCAATGCTTCCTAGGCTGATATAAGGGAGCGCTCACCCCTAAAACCTTTGATCAGAAGCTCTCTTTAGGTGTTAAGAGTTCCTTGACTTCAATTAACCAGTTCTCCTTCTCCAAACCCAGTGTATGAGATGTTTTAAGTGCCTCCGTAGNCAACTGGTCAGTGTCGTCGTCAAGGCAGTATGCTTGAACAACGTTTGTGACACTTATAAACAACTTGCGACACTTGCGAAAGTTGTAAGGAAGATGCGACACTTACGACAATTGAGAGGAATATGTGACACTTATCCAGTTGAGTAAATTTGACGTGTAACAGTTGACTATGTATGCCTTCTTTCCATTCCATAAGAATAAGGGTTTAATTTTTTCCCTTGTCTTCGTGACTTCTGGGTGGGCCATGTACACTTCTCTGTGAGCCTTGTTTAGGATCAATCTACTCAACTGGTCATTTGGTGGTACGTAAATCTAGTTTTTAAACCTCAATAATCCATCGTTGTCAAATGTAAAACCTTCAAATATTGGTACCATCATTGTGATTTGTCTGATAAAATCCTTGAACTGTTTATACCAGTCATCATCGCACTATAAATTTAGGATATTTTCCCATAGATTTGTATGAAGGGGCAACACCGAAAATATGCGTGATCTCCAACTCAATGCATCTTACACTTGGTTCACTATTCCTTTTATGTGGGAAATCTCTAAATCGTACTCGCTAAATAGTTCAGACCAACGCCATTGTCGCGCATTCAGGTCACTTTGTGTAAAGATGAGTTGTAGTCCACAATGGTCTGTCTTTAGTTCAAATTTCTATCCCACTAGGTAGTGTCTCCAAACCTTCAAGGAATAAACAATGTCTGACAACTCCAAATCATGTGTCATATAGTTCTCCTCATGCCTTCTCAGTTTCCTCAATATGTAAGCGACTGCTTGACTGTCTTGCATCAAGACTCCGCCTAATTCTTCCTTGGATGCGTTAGTGCATACCAAGAAGTCCACGTCCATGCCAAGGACCCTTAGTATTGGTGTTGATGTCAACATCTCATTGAGCCTCTAAAATGATTCTATGCATTTCTCGGTCCAAAAAAACTTCTTGTTCTTCTTCTGCAATTTTGTGATCAGATTTGCTATCTTCAAAAATCCCTTGACGAATCGTCGATAGTATCCTACTAAACCCATGAATCTACGCACTTCTAGGACATTCATTGGCACATGCCATTCCATAATATCCTCGACCTTTCTTGGATCCATGGCAATACCTTCGCCAAAGAAGACATTCCCTAAGTATTGATCCTTGATTGATAAAATGAGCATTTGGACAACTTCCCATACAATTTATTCTCTCACAGACACTGTAGTACCAAGCGCAAGTTCTCTTCATGCTCCTCCATCGTCTGAGAGTAAATAAAAATATCATCAATGAATACTTTGGACAAACTTGTCCAAGTACTCATGGAACACCCCGTTCATCAAACTCATAAATACCCCTGGGATGTTTTTCAGTCCAAACGGTAAAATTGTAAACTTGTAATGCCCAAACCTCGTCTTAAAGGCGGTCTTAGGGATTTCATCCTCCTTGATCCATAACTAGTGATACCCTGATCACAAATCCATCTTTGAAAACACCATAGCACCCTTCATCTAATCAATAGATCATCAATCCTCAGCAAGGGATACTGCTTCCTGATCGTTTCCTTGTTCAATTAATGGTAGTCAATGGAGAGTCTCCATGACCCATTCTTCTTTCGTATGAACATAAAATGTGCACTCCACGGTGACACACTCAGTCTTCTAATTCCCAGGTCCAAAAACTCCTTGAGTTGAATTCTCAACTCTTATAACTCTATGGTTGACATCCGATAACACGTTCTTTCTATCGGTTCAGTCTCTGGTTTCATGTCTATGGTAAAATCTAATTCCTTCTCCGAAGGAATTTCAGGTAACTCCTATGGAAAAATGTTTGCAAACCCTCTCACCATCGGAAGGTTTTCTATACCTTCCGCTACTCCCCTTTCATTTAATGCAAGGATCACATAAAGATTACACCCCTTGCACATGATCTTCCGTAGCTGCAAGGAAGATATGAACCTCAAGGAGACTCCCTGGTTCTGACCTACAATCACATGCCTCTGTCCCTCGTCATCGACAATATCAACCATTTCATCTTACAGTTGAGTATTGCCTCATGTGATTCTAACCAGTCCATACCAATCACGATGTCATAAGATCCTAAGATCGTGACGTACTGGTTGGCCCCGGTGAAAAAATCTCCCAAGTTAAGGGGACATCCAGTAACCTTTCCTCCAACCTTTTGTTTGGCTCCTGAAGCCATCTCTACAAATCTAAACTCATCCTGTTCGACTGCCTTTACCCTAATCCTTTTTAGCATTTCCCCAGAAATGAAACTATCGGTAGCACCAGGATCTATCAAAACACTAAGGGTCTGGTCAGTGACAGTACCTTACATCTCAAGCACAGTCAACTGATGCTCTGCCTGGCAGTTATTCACCATTTCATGAATCTAATGGGCCTTGCCCAAAACTCCCACGGTAGTGGGTATGATGGATCCAGATTCTTCGGCCCCTTCCTCTAGGAAATAATGCTAGTAATGTGGCTCCCCACAATCCAACACACTTTCTTCGGTCCAGTATTTCGGGTACCCGAAGTAGAGTCTGAATTCTAAAAATAAGGCCTAGCTCAAGATTCTTGATCTTAAGTTTCTATAGCATACTGAAGTAGCTAAAAAATGGGCCTCATACTCGGGCACCATGTGGCTTCCTTGTTGCAAGGCATCGAAATCATTGAGCTGACACTCAAAGAATTCCTTAGAAAGATACCTCTCCTGGAATCGTTCCTTGAAAAGTCCCCATGACACGTCGTCTATGGCCATGTTCAGATGTGGCAGGAGCATATTCCATCATAGAAGAGAGCTCCCCTTCAGCTTAAGGACCACCATTCAGACCTTTATGCTAGAGGTCGTAATCATGAAGCGTGAAGTACAACGCCTTGCTCTACGACTGTGCCTTAACGACATATTCATCCACGACACTCGTGGACTCGAGAAATCAACCCTCTTGAGTTCTCAGTGGATTCTAGTGGTACTAACTAGGGCATGGCATGGACCCTCATGGGTACAGGTGCCCTAGCCTCATCTGAGTTTCGATCGTGAATGAAGGCCTTTTGACATTACTAGGAAGGGCCTTGTCAGACCATCATCATCCCTTACAACAAGCGAATCCATCCCAAGGACTTTCTCTTCCCCTTGGGGGTTCAACTTCGAGGTGTCCTCTAAATGCTATCACCACATGGACACATTAAGGTTTTTAATTAACGCAAGGGTTAATACTCACGGTCTTTCTGCAGTGGAAATTTTGGCGATCGATAGTCGCAGGGTTGAACCCATTCTGATACCATATGTAATGACCCCATTCGTTATGACAACAAGTGAAGCAAAGTGCCATTTTTTTTTTTTGGGGGGGGATAGGAAGGAAATGACGAAACAGTTAACCACACAACCTGACAATGAACACATGCATGAAGATCAAGGAACAAACAACAACGACTTAATGCACTTGCGCAGTGAGTAGCTGGGTGAGACATGCGAAATAAAGGATAGAAATGACTACCCACTTGACACAAACATGAGAATGCCTACAAGCTAAAGGACAACATCCACCATCCCGACACAATGGGTCGAATGACTAGTCACTAGAACCTCTATGCATGCAAAACCAATGCATGAAGGCGTTACAACCCAA
>JASDQU010506646.1:10620-41939 GCA_032191745.1 Picea mariana
ATCATTCACCTCTATCCAATAGGATGCGCCATGATCTCCTCATCTGGAATCATGTCGTCCCCAAGTGATAGACGTGGCAATAACCATGGTGCAACATAACCTACTTGGACCAAGGACTCAATAAATTCCAGCACGCTAGGAGCCGAAATTACTGTCAAGGAGACTATGCCCACACCCCAATAAACAAGTCAACAAGATGCAAGGTGACATCATTTGAGGAAAACACGCAAGCTAAAACATGACTTCACCGAAATCCCAACCAATGATCAAGTCTTAAATTAGTCAACAATTACAATCTAATT
Organism: Picea mariana; assembly: GCA_032191745.1. Classification (NCBI taxonomy): domain Eukaryota; kingdom Viridiplantae; phylum Streptophyta; class Pinopsida; order Pinales; family Pinaceae; genus Picea; species Picea mariana. The sequence goes on from JASDQU010506646.1 coordinate 10,923, forward strand.
TAGCAGTTGCCAACATATAACAGTACAACAATAACAATGTGTAATTCTATTAATATAGCACCATTAACCATTTTAGCTTCCAACATGCGGTTTATTAAATTCCATTCGGATATCGTTCTTCATTCCATTAGGTAACACACTGCCCTTCAATTATATTTTAAAATAGCAGTATGTATCTTTGTGTAATCAATTCACTACCAGCATGCCAGGTAAGACATTCCATATTAAATCGCCACAGGAATGTGAATAATGTTGTTCATTATACCCTATATAACTACCGACTATTATTATGCATAACCCAAAAAGGGGTGGCCAATTCAATCATGAAAACTGTCAACATGGTCACACAATCAAGATGTCAATTTAAGATTACTGTCCATGTTGTCCTTAAACATTGAATTTGCTGAGTAAAAAAATTTACTATCATCATGTTAAAACTGTCCTAAAAATCAATACCTCTATGTTGACATCCAAACCATATCTCTATACCACGCACTATCCTATCAACAACTATCCGTTTAATAATTACATTACGACAATTGCATCATAAAATTTCTAGGTAACTGTCAGCTACTAAATACATCATGGTGATAGCCAAAAGGGGTTGGGGTATTTAAACAGAACGCAGACGAATAATAAAAATGCAGGCAAAATGACATTGTCATAATGATTTATAAAAGCGACAGGTATTCACCATAATAGGTAATATATAAGATAAATAAATAATTCATGCCATCCACATATAAAAATATGCAGATGAAAGAAAATAATATTGCAGATGAAAACGCAGATATAAGGAATTGTGTGAAGGATGCACAGGTCGTCAAAACAAATACAAAGAAAGAATTGGGTAAAGGATGTATAGGTAGTCTAACAAAACACAGAGAGATAATTAGGTAAGGGACGCACAGGTGTGAGGATAGCAAAGGCTGAGCACAAGTGTAAAACGCATAGACAACTGTTGTCTAACCCACACTCAGAGATAATGCGGTTGACCCAACACCGAGATAAAAATGTGGCATTTTCTCAGTTAAAAAAAACATCATTTATGTTTATTAACCAAGTGAATTCGTGAATTTAAAATCATTCAAAAAGGGGGGAATAACAATGATATCGCCGTCTCAGATTTGATGTAAAATTTCGGTTACAGATAAAAAAACATTCTCCATCCAAAATATTGTTGTCCACTATATATAAAAATTTGCTATCACTGGAATCGCAGGAAACACATCTCTGACTCATATTAAATATAAAATTATTGTTAATAAATTTACATTCGCTATACCAGGAAACACAGAGTAATTAACGATTTTTCTATCCCAACATCGAGCATAAAATCACTGACACAATGTTGAAATGCATGTATGAAGTCAATCGCAGAAAAAGGCATGGAGGATTAATCAAGAGTAGAATTTGAGAAAGGCGAAGGTTATCAATAATAAAGCGTTGTTAAGGTAAATCACATAGAAAAATTCGTAGCCAAATATAAGGGAGAATCACAGTCAAAAAAAGGTATAAATGAAGGGTGAATTAGCATGGTAATTTCCCCTTTAAAAGTAATAATTGCAGAGGACAAACACAGTCTTAATCGTCTTCCAATATTATAGTGAAGAGTAAAAATGTAGATAATAATTCCATCAATAAAACAAACACGGAGTTAAGTTGCAGGGAGGGATCACAACGCAAATTTAAGTTTCCAACAATATGTAAAAACACAGAGTTGATTTATCCAGCAAAAACGCAGAGTTAAATTCATCCAACATTATATAAAAATGCAAAGAATAATAACACAGTATTCAAATGAAGAGAAAGATGAATACGCAAAGGTGATATAACATGCAGAGACCGAGTCAAGGAAGAGATCAACACAGAGATAAGAAGGGGTAACCACATCCTTCACTCATCATCCACGCACCAAAAAGAAGGGCATTAGAATTTATAGGTCGTTGTGCACCGAGCTGACTACCGTCGATTTGGCTGCTAGACAACTTCTCAGGCATAGAATGAAGAGCTAGGGATGAGGATGAAAAGATAAAATCTTTAGAACAATCAACACACAAAAGGATAGACTCAACATTAAAGGATCGAAAGCTGAGGGAATCAAGTCAAACATTGAGCTTAAGGCTTATAGGGAAAATTAAGTTCTCGGTTGTATGATAAGTCCACATTATCTTTACCCAATAAAAGTGCAGAAATAAAAATGTAAAGTATAATAGTAATATACGATGAAGGAATAAAGGAAGCATACCATAGCTCAAGTGCGCGCTCTGAGTCATTGTCCTGCGTGCTCCATGCAGCTCCCACTTGCCGACTGATGAGACTTCACTGATACCTCCCATCCAATGCTAGGGGTACTCTTCTTCCCCCTTAGGCCCTCCAGCCACAAAGGGGGTACACACACTGAACCAGAGATCAGCTAGCTCCCAACTCACCTCGCAAGGCTAAGCTACCACTCCTCACCGAGATGGGAATATCAACTCCCACAAGCTAAGTCAGTCAAGTCTGAAATTCTGCAGTGTAACGTTACGCATAACAGAAGAGATCCATCATCCTCCTCCTCCCTCCTTTATATAGAGTTTCTAATTCATTTTCTTTCCCAAAATCCCATTTAACTTATTGTTCAATAATTTAATTCATAAAAATCCTCCCCGTACATGTGTCACCCATCCCCTTCGTTGCATCATATATTAATTTCATTAATTGATTAATTACTCCTATTTCTCTCACCCACCTAAAATCATTCCTAGAGTAGCTCCTAGGTGTCCCCATATTCCCTTACACATTTTAATGACTTACCCCCTTACTAATTTACTAGTTGAGTTTAATTTAGAAAGTTCTTAAATGCTAGATACCTTATTAAGCTAGTCTTTCTGCCTTTTCCTTATGTTTCCCTTTCTCTTTATGTTTCTTGCTTTTTCCTAGTTTCCTAATTCTTTTAAATTTCCCTCTTTCCCTTTTCATTTAAAAATCAAATGGGAAAGTGTATAAAATTACCTTTTCCCCCTTTTTCTTTTTAATTAATAAATTTTTGACTAGCATATGTAACAAAACAATTATTTCCCCTTTTCCCCCTTTTTAAATTTTATCCCTCAAAAGATTTTTTTTTATAAATTAATTGAATCACTTACCCCCTTCTTGTCACATGATTAATGATGATTATTATTATTGTTTACTTATTTTTATTTTTATGTAAATATATATATTTTTTGTCACAAGTATCACTTAGATGTAGATTTCAATTTTTGAGGTTGGGCGACATTTTATTAGGGAAATTGTTTTTAAATCTTTCTTATCACGTTATTCATTATAATTCCATATAGGTTCAATTATTTATTATTTAAAAATGTGAAATTCCCTTTAGGATGCACTAGGTGCTCCAAGGGTGCCACTCACCTCATTATGTTTCCCTTGCGCGACGTGCCCTTCATAATTCTCTATGTGCTCCAAGGGTGCCACTCGCCTCATTTTGTTTCCCTTGCACGGCGTGCCCTTTAGGACACTCTACATGCTCCAAGGGTGCCACTCGCCTCTTTTCATTTTTCTTGTGTGACGTGCCCTTTAGGACGCACTACGTGATCCAAGGGTGCCACCTGCCTCTTGACTGACTTGGTAGACATAAAAAAAACCTAGAGTCAATACTCCGCCAGGTGATCTTGTGGGAGACTAAGGGCCTCTAAGGAATAAGGTCCCTGCCTTATTGCACACCCCTTAGAATCATCGTGAGTGACTGTTGTAGTCTACCCTCATAACATTGTGGGTCTTCTTGAACTAGGTAGTCGTTAACCTATAGTTTGAGCCACACCGGGAGTGCTAGTAGGCTATGGCAGGGATGCTATCCACACCTCTCCCTCAAAGTCTCTGGTTATCGTTCATGGCCCCTCTAATCCACATGTGATTCTTTTCAGAAAGCTATCATCAGCCTGCATCATCAATAAATCATGTCAGAAATAATATCCAGAATCATATCATCTAATTAGATGAAAAAATGTCATATATACAACAATCAAACTCCAACAGTCCACTCCCTGACTCGATCCATATTCCAAGGGGTCTCATCGATGCCTATTCATCCTCGAGGTCCTAAATCATGCACACTCAAGAAAACCAAGTCAATATCACCTGTCTATGTCAATACAACAAAATAACATGTCATCAATCCATAACGCCTCATAATCATAATCAAATACCCAATAGTATAATAATCCTGATCACTTGCAAGAAAGTGTACTCATGTTACAAGGGAAAAATTCTCTATGGCCAAGGGTAAACCACAAAAAATAGTTATGACTACATAAATCAACTCAATTCTAGCATGTGCTATATAAACTAATGTGCAGTACGAGGAAGAATCCTACCTCCATCCAATCGTTTGATACCATTCCACCGTTGATCACTTTGACCCAAAGATTTACACCTACAAGAAGTTTTCAACAAACAAGCGATGAAAGTATATAGTGACAATATATAAAATGAGTTAGCACATCAGATAGAACAATCCATTAATAAACATTGCAAACATGCCCATGGAATAATCATATATTTGCAAGATATCGATAGGATGAGAAAGGAGTATTTCTATTAATAATTGATCAACAAAAGTATCAACATTACAAACTTCCATGTCGGCATGGTTCGAAACCAAGAAACCAAGTTCCTTCCAACTGGGTCTCCACCACTTCAATCCTCCACTAAAGGAAATCTCATAGAAAAGAGGTAATGAGGTCCTCTCGACAATAAGGAAAGAGCTTGGGGGATGAGCACTGTGTTCATACTTGAGGTAAAAAGGGATGCAAACTCAATATGAAGTAATTTCTCCAGAGTAACTTTGCTTTCAAAGTTTGAATGCTTTCTCCTCTTTTTCCATAGCTTGAAATTGTGCTCTTATAGCCTCCAGAATGAAACTGAAGGGTCGATTCAGAATGTTTCCAGTATATGGAAGGCCAAAGATCAGAGATCTTCTGTCATGACATGGAAACCCAATCTCATTTTGTATTTTCTCGCACAAATCCCGATATACATGAGCTGTAGTGGAGCAGCAAGCGTATATGCATCTTGCAAAGTAGTTAGGGAGTGTATATGTGGAAACGTATATATTTTTGGCTCTAGATTTATCAAAAAGAGGTTGATAAGTCTACATAAGGAAATGGAAAAAGGCCCTCTATGCAAGATAGCGATGGTGAGGAAAATCTTGCTATAACAGATGCCCCCTAATGTGTGAGATTAGAGGAGTATCTGCGATGGCCTAAATACATTATAAATAAACTAGAAGTGGTGTGGTAGAGAACTATCTTTATGAACTCAATTGCTCATTACATCATGTACTGACTTTGCATACATGGCTGCCAAGAATACAATGCAGATCCATGTGGAAAATGTACCAATAAGTGTTCATGGCCATGAGTAGGCAAGTATAAATGCAGTTACATGCCAATAGTTGTCATAGTCACGAACAAGACCCAGTGAAACCACTCTCAAAATCAATATGAAGATATCTGCATACCATGGAGTACAATCTAATCTCCCATGATCGTTGAAGTCAAATAGGTATTGGTCTAATAAAATGGAAGCAACAAATCAAGAAAGCTGCATCCACAAAGTGATGTCTTCAAGTCTTCAATACAATCTTCCAATGGTGCAAGTCTACATCATGTGAATAAATGAGTTGAGGTTGAACACGATGAGACATCGTTTAATTACCGTTCATTGAGGTATATCGTTAACAAATGTGAGACAACCTACCAATGATGAAAGTAGGTATCAAGGCACTGAGTACATATCTACAAATGTGAAAAAGGAGTTGGTTTTAAAAACTTGAGAGATCCATTGATCAGGAGACATTGATGTATTCCCATTTGTCAATGGCGAGAGAGCCTTCCACTAATGAATGCAATCCTGAAGGTACTCATAAAAATCTAGGTCTCGTATCCAGAATATATGAGCTGAAGTCGATGGAAAGAGACCCACTGAAAGGAGAACATTAAGGAATCTCTCATCAGTCAGGACGAGGAACAAAGCAGGAGCTTCATGATTTGGTGTATATTAGATGAAGAACATGTTCATGAACCAACGACCCTGTGCATCTTTCATGTGTGCCAAATTCAAGTGGTACACGAAAAAGACCCTCTGAATAGAAGCCAATGATGAAAACTATTGACAAAGGCGAGGAAACCACCAATAAGGCTAATGGCATCCAAGACACTGCACGAATCCCAAAGTGTGAATAGATGTCTTGTCATCGAACACAAGGGAAACCACCCAGTCAATGACCCATGATGAAATGTCAATTGTTGGGTTCAAGGTGACCTACCAATGATGAAAGTAGGGCCAAGGTGCATCATAAGACCAAAGTATCATGTGATTCTGAGACAAACTAAGGGTATGGTCGACATGCAAAGTCAATATTTCTGAGGAGTGGTCAAGACAGATTGATAGACTTCCTTTGAACAAGAGCATGAGACATACGGTGGACTCCAGAAGCATAGACTTAATGATGTCACAACTAGATGCAAGGGGCATCCATAATGTTCTCTATAGTGACTAGAAGATTAACCAGTCAGTAGAGAAAATTATTTAACGAGATCAGCTTCCTAAGGCCATGCTAAACCCAAAATTATGATGACACAAGGACTCAATAACTTTGTGCTCTATTCAAAGTCAACACGACTGTTGCCAATTACAATATAGTACTCTCTTCCCGCCCGTTTTTTTTTTTTCCATAACAAGTGAATGCTATGATATAGAGGAGGGAACGAGTGTTGCAAGTAAGAAAAACTAGTTCCAGTAGTGGAATGTACCTATTCTCAATGAAAGGAAATGCATCCAGGAGATGGACACTCAGGGTGATGTTCCTTCCAAGGTATAGGGTGTCAAATTGTGAAGGATATAAACAAGGCTCTTCTTGGTTGAGGATGCAAACTGCTTGGGCCATGGTTTACAACACAAAGCGAGAACCGGCTAAAGGCTCAATACTGCATGCAAGGGCATGAGATGCAATCACAATTTAATGCCAAAAAATGTCCCTTTTTATATCCTTTAGTCTACTTGGTGTGAAAAAAGGGGTAAAATTGTGCTAAATAGACGTATTTTCAAATCCAATTTACGAGTGTGAAAAAGACAAGTTCACTCAATGATCTTTTCCATTTTTTATAGCGAGTCAGAAAAGAGATTAACTAAGACTCATGATATTTCAAATCCAATTTTAACGAGTGTGAAAGGGACAAATCACTTGGTGATCTTTTCAAAATTTAATAATGAGTCAGAAAAGAGCTTAACTAAGACTCGTTTTTTGGGAGTCTGCGGGTAATAAGGCCGCGTGTGCATGAATGTGAAATGAGGCTCATTGTAAAGTCATGTATCGCCAATTCTACTACAAGGGAAAAACTCTCTATGGACAAGGGTAAACCACAACAAACAGGTATGACTACAGAAATCAACTCAATTCCAACATGTGCTATATAAACTAATGTGCATTACGAGGAAGAAGCCTACCTTGATCCAATCATTTGATACCATTCCACCATTGAGCACTTTGAACCAAGGCTTTACACCTGCAAGAAGTTCTCAACAAACAAGAGATGCAAGTATATAGTGACAATATATAAAATGAGTTAGCACATTAGATAGCACAATCCATTAATAAACATTGCAAACATGCCCATGGATAATAATCATATATTTGCAAGATATCGATAGGATGGGAAAGGGGTATTTCTATTAATAATTGATCAAAAAAAGTATCAACATTACAGACTTTCGTGTCAGCATGGTTCGAAACCAAGAAACCAAGTTCCTTCCAATTGGGTCTCCACCACGTCAATCCTCCACCAAAGGCAAGATCATATAAAAGAGGTAATACGGTTCTCTCAACAATAAGGAAAGAGCTTGGGGGCTGAAAACTATGTTTATACTTGAGGGACAAAGGGATGCAGACTCAATATGAATTAATTTCTCCAGGGTAACCTTTCTCTCAAAGTTTGAATGCTTTCTCCTCTTTTTCCATAGCTCGAAATTGTGCTCTTATAGCCTCCAGAATGTAACTGAAGGGCCGAGTTGGAATGTTTCCAGTATATGGAAGGCCAAATATCAGAGATCTTCTATCGTGACATGGAAACCCGACCTCATTTTGTATTTTCTCACACAAATCTCAATATACGTGAGCTGCAGTGGAGTAGCAAGTGTATAGGCATCTTGCAAAGTAGTTAGGGAGTTTATATGTGGAAAAATATATTTTTTTGGCTCTAGATTTATCAAAAAGGGGTTGATAAGTCTACATAGGGAAATGGAAAAAGGCCCTTTATGCAAGACAAAAATGGTGAGGAAAATCTTGCTATAACACCTCAAAGAATAAGTTCGCTCAGTGCACGCAAGAGTGGGATGTTACAGATATTTCTAGAAACATAATCTTCTATTAATTATTCTTACATTATACGTGTTGACATTATTAAATAGGACTAATTAACTGATGTCAACCATTATTACATGGAAAATATATTATTCTACCTACATGAGGGTTTAGGGAGGTTAGGTCCCTAAAAATAACTATCCCAGTTATTGGGGTAGATTCTTACTTGATATATTGAGGGAAATATGTATTAAATAAAAACCCACAAGGCAGTAGAGTGTGAAATCAATAAATTTAACTGGCATAATTAAAAATGGTCCACTATCTAGTGGTTGATGTCTCATTAATGTAGGGCTACTAGGTTCTTATGAACTTTTTCATTTAGAAACTATATATTATAGATGAAGGTATGCAATTATTGTTTAAGTGAATACTATTTTATTTGGAGCTATAAACATGTTGGGGGTTTTCCCCTTGAAGAGGTATGCAATAATTGCATCCAATTTTGAATATATATACATAATTATAGTCATAAAAATCTATGGTTTTCCATTGAGGAAACCGGACCATAGGGTGTTGAAAAATATATTATTAGAATGTATTTCAAGTTCTGTGTTTTTTTTTATGGGTGTTCCAGTGCTATATATTTTCTTATACAATGTTTTAAAAAATACATGGACTATTTTTAAATTAGAAAAACTTTAAACATCTTGTATGCATGATTAGCCTAAGAGTAGATAAAACTTAATTAGATATGGCTAGAGGAGTGGAGGTTTGGTTTACCTCTTGCTATTAGTTGTCCTCGTATTCCACTTTATCTTCAATGTCAATTGTATTTGATGGCATTCCTTTTGATTCTAGATGCACTACATTCTCCTTCCTATCCACTTTATCTTTTTCTTATTTAAAAAATGCATTGAACCTTACTCCCAAAACATGCTTACCTAGCACCTCAAATTTATTTTCCATAATTTCAATTTTTTTTTTCTAAGATGTTCATTTTAATCATAATCTATTGTTTTTGTATTAGCCTATCCTCAATGACCTAAGCTATGAGAGATTTAATGACCTATAAAAACTCTATTTTTTCGAAGATCTTGGTATCCCTAGTTTTTGAAAACCCTATGTGTTCCACCCAACCTCTAAAATATTATTTTATTTTCTCTTAGGTCATCTTTTTTTTCTTCTTTTTAATTACCACCTTGAGTTTATCCACTTATTTTTTTAATTTAGGGATTGAACTTATATTAGTAGAATTTTTCTACCTTGATGGCCTCCTTTTGTGACCTGGTCAGGTAGTTCTACCATATATGGGCACTGGAAGCACTATGACTAAGTTTCCTCTTGCCATAGGTATTATTTTTTACTAGTCCAAGGTTATAGTCAATGCCCCTTTTTCTGATTAACTTAAAAGGGAAAGGAAAATGGTTATAATGCTGGTATAAATGAAACCACAGAGATTCCAATCATAATGGATAATTATATGAACATGAACAAGGGGGATCTAGAATACTTGGTCTAGGAATCAAATTCAGAGACTAACTTGCCAAAAATGAATTTTGTTTTACATGATCTCTCAAAACAAGAATGGTAAAACCAAAGGAATGGAGGTCCCCAATGAAATGTATCATTTTCATTGATTGAATACCAAACAAAGCCTCAAATAGATAAACCTTTGAAAAAAATAGGCTATGCGTAGGATAAAATACCTTATTCGTATACCCAATCCCACTACAAAGGAGAGATAAACTATAGAAACACCAAGAAACATGTAAACATTGATAAGGTGATGAGGAAACTTAATGGAGAGATCATTGTGGCATTCCCAACTAGGAAGATATGTGCCTGATGAAGCCTCTTCCTCCTTCCATGATATTCTAATAAACGTCATTGAATTTACCTTGTGACTTGATTTCTCATTTCATTTCATTATGGTTCGGTACCTAACCTCCATTATCACTTTCTTATTAAACTATCTATAAACTAGACATTCCATTGAAATCCTCATTTCCCACATCTTGTACTTCCTTCCTCACCAAATGATTCCTTTGGTACTCATATGGGGTGGTGACCTTTTATCTTGGCATGTAAATACGGGCATATAGGTGATATTTGGAGGGAACGAAAGTTATCCCATCATACACCCCATTCACGTGGTTAGTATACTTGTTATTTAGGAGACTAAATTCTTTCCTCAAGTGATCTATAATCCTTTAGTTCTATTCTAGTTGGAGGCTCTGACATTATATATTTATCCCATTGGATAAATTACCAACTATATCTTTGGAATTCCTTCAAACATGAGAGGGGGTAATGGAGTGAACAGATCTAATCGGAATTGATACTAACACATATTTCTCTAAGAGACAACAATTTTTGGACACCTTGCCTATATTTGTTTCACATAATATTCTATTTAAATCCTAGATGATAATGGTTGAGTCTCCATCTATGATTAGATTCTGGAAGTTGAAACTGATTGAATTGAAAGCTTGTGACTAAGGCCAAAATTTCGACCGATTTGTTGGTTTTTCTACCCCAGGTGAGAGGCATAGATGAACAAAATGGATCCCAAAGTGTCTTGGAATACTCCTTCTACTCCCATGAATATCAGGTTACCCTTAGAATCTCCATAAAAAATTAGTTTAGTGAAACCTTTTTTGCGCTCATCCATTTGTCAAGAGAAAGAAATATATATAGTAGTTTGGAAAATGATGGAGATAGTGGAGTTTGAGTGAACTTCCATTCTTAAATAATGATCTTTTCATGTCCTTCAAATTCAAAGGATACCTTCGACTAGTAAAACACACTTATTGAATCTTTGATGAGGGTATACAAGTTGATCCATAAATCCTCTTTTCCTCTCTATTTTTTCTTGAAGATTCTTCAATTTCTTTCTTTCCAAACTGTCCATAGAAAAAATCTTGGAAAAATGTTCCATGCTTTATTTTGTAGTCAATTGGTGAATATAAATTATCTTCACTTATCCAGATTATGGATGATGATGATGATGATGATGATGTTTTTGTTGTAATTTTCTTTCCTAAAAATAGTATCTCCTCTATACCAAAGGTGTGATACTTTAGAGCATCCATTAAACAAAAGTTCTATTGTCTCTTCATTTGTTCTACACATGTGAAAAAATGAGGGACCCTGAAAGCCTCTTTTTATGAGTTTGTCACATGTCATTGTTTTCGTCAGGTCTTATACTTTCATCTATATGGTGTATGATTCCACAGTACTATTTGTTTCTTCCATCTTTTAGGAAAGATGAACCTTGAAATCTCCATAACCATGCACCCCCATCTCAGGGTGTCCATCTAATTGTCATGGTAAATGGGTATTCCTTTAAAAATTGTATCCAAATAGGTTTGGGATTCTTCATTTAGTCTTGCTTCCCATCCTACATCTGAAATCTATGATCTATAATTATCTACTGGAACGACATCTATTTTTATCTAGTTTTTATGGAAAAAATTCCATACCTATTTTAAAATAATTATTCTAGATTTAATTATATTCTATTGAGTTTCTAATTTACCTTCCTATTTCTAGGAATCATCCCAACAAATCACTGGGATACCTTCCAATATTTCCCAACAAAAAACAGTTTGAACCAATGATATATTATTCAAAGCATTGTTCTATATTAGTGATATCGGGTATGGGTATTCCATTCTAATGATGTCATTTTCATTTCAATTATATTCATATTTATCCTTCCAAACTTTTCTCCAAAGGTATTTTTTTCTTTTAATCCAACACCACCATAGATTGGTTGTTATATCTTTGCTCATAATGAGGGTATCTTTGAGTCCCAACCATCCTAAAATTTTTGGAAGGCAGAGAGTATCCTAAGGTACAAGGGCCCACTTTTTTCATTTGGAGGGGCATCCCCAAAGGAAGTATCTTTGTAGATCCTAAATGGATTTGAGTATTTTGTCTAGGGATGCAAGGATATAGAAGATATATAGAGGTATCGATTGAAGGACTGAGTTGATTACAGTAATTTTTCTAGGTAGAATAGGGAATAGAAAATTCTATATGGAAAGTTTAGATTCGAATTTGGATAGAAGATCCTCCCAAGATACATTCCTAAGGGATTTTTCCAAAATTAGGGCACCTCAGTAATTAGAAGGATGAATTTGTTTTTGAATTCTACCAAGCTTGTGATATTTCTTTGAATGTTCATGGGAGTGTTAAAAAATAAGATTAGGGATTTTTCATGATTGATCATGGTAATAAACGCTAGCACAAAGAATTATAAAAACCTTTTTAAGTTTAGGGATTCATGGAAAGTAGGAGATCCCATGAGAAGGGTTTCATCTATGAATTACAGATATGAGACTGGATCAATAGAATGGCTATAATTGATCCCATTTAAGCTACCCTCATGTAATTATAGCTTTATATATCTTCCCATGCCTTCTGATTCTAGTATAGATATAAAATATGAGAGGTTCCCCTTGGTGGATTCCATTAGAAGGATTAGAGTTTACATAAGGAGAACCATTTATCAATATCAAGAAGAAATATGAGGATATTAGATTTCTTACATAGAGGATATGATATTATAAAAATTAAAAGATACCAAGATGTGTGGTAGGAAATTTCAATGTAAATGATCACATTCCTTAGATAAATATAATTTGACAATCATACCTAGATATTTGGTTGTTTTTAATGAATGAATGGTTTCATGCATAAAGATAATGCCATCCAAGATTTGATGGTATTCCACATAAGTTCCTTTCTTTGGTGAGATTAAGTTGGTTAGGATAGGATTTATGTTGATGGCGATGATCTTGATGATGATTTTGTATATCACATTCTAAAGGGAAATGGGTTTAGATTTGTTAGATGAATTTGCATCCCGATCTTTGGGAATGAGTGCTAAGAAGGTAGAATTGAATTCTTGTATGGTGTTCTTGGTTCTCCTAGAGTCTTAAAATACTTCCCACACTTCCTTACCGACCACTAACCATCATGCCTAGTAAAAGAATTTTGTAAATCCATATAAACCATGGGATTTCCTAGAGACCATCCCTTGAACTATTTTAGTGACTTATTCAAAGGAGATTGGGTAGAGTAGGTTGAGATTATATTCATAAGTTACCAAAGAGGGTATATATTTTGTAATCTTCCTGGTGGATTCCTATTTTTCCTCCTATGGTTATGAAATAAAATAATTAAAATGATTTTTGAGTTCCTTTTCTATGTCTTTGTGTCTCTCTAGTTTCTCCCTTGTTTCTTTTTAAGGGAGGAGATGTGATTCTAGTTCCTTATACTAATCGTGGAGTTGTGAAAGAATATGAATTTTTTGTACCTTTCCTTAAGCCAATGAATGCAGTATTTATGTCACCATAGTATTTATTCTTTTTTATATTTTATATCCAATTCTTTGCTTAGGTCGTTCTCCTTGGATACTTATTCCTCCATTTGGCACTCTAAAATAAAAGTGGCTTGCAATTTTTCCATTTCTGATTCCAGATGTCATTGGGAATGGAATATGTTTCCTAACATTAATTTGTTCCAAATTTTCATATTAAACTTGAATTGCTTTAGTTTACATTGAATTTGGAACATTTTTTACCTGTCTGGAGTTTATTTTGCTTCTTGATTCCACCAGAGTTCAATATTTGACATGAATTATGGATGATCTAACCAAACATTTTCAAAGACAAAAGGTTTTGGCCAAGGGGTTTTATTGTTGTCCCACTAAAGCCTGATGGGCCAACGATATAATCCTAAAAATGGGAGAATTTCAGCCAAGATAGTTGATTTCTTTTAAAATAATGACTCTGAAACTATAAATCTATCCAATATTGTTACTATCTAGTCAATTCCTCCTCTCTTATTATCCAAAATATGAAAACCATCGTTGATTTGTATTTCGACTAATTTAAGCTTCTCAATAATTTCCTTGAAGGATATACTGTCATTGTCTATTTTTTTGATGCCCCCCCCTTTTTCCAGAGACAGGGTGATCATATTGAAGTCACCTCTTATCACCCTGGATTGATATTGAGTGAGATAAGAAATAGATTGTATAACATATAAGAAATAAATTTTGTGAATTGAGTTTCAAGGGACATATACATTAGTGATGAGACATTTTTCATGTGCCTCAATCATTATAAAGTTGGCCAAAATGAAGTTTATTATATCCATCCTATGCTCTATGACTACTTGCATTGGATCATGCAATATGGTTATACCTCCCACTACTAAACTTTCACTTTGCCTCTGACATTTTTGAGAGATGTCTATCATTGAGTTAATTTCACATTTTATTTCTTGAATAATAATTGTTAGGAAATGAGAAACATTTCCACACTAAACCTATCATAATAGAGGAAGAAATATTCAAATGATAAATTAAATGAAAAAGAAAACACACAATGGAATGAGGACTATTGGCAAGGATTGGACACTCTAAAAGAGAAAATGGTAACAACACCAATACTAGTATTCCCAGACTGGGAAGATACATTTCATGTGCATGTATATGCATCAGTGATAACATGTGGAGCTATTCTGGTGTAGCTAGGAGTTGGAGAGTTAGACCATCCTATAGCATTTGCAAGAATAAAATTGTCAGAGTCAGAATAGAACTACAATAATATAGAAAGAGAAGGCTTAGCAATGGTATATGCACTACAGAAGTTCAGACACTGTCTACTTGGGAAACACTTTAAAATGTTCATAGACCATTCTACCCTCAAACAAATAGACAATAAGCCAATGTTGGGGGGGAGAATTTGTATATGGTTATTGTTGTTTCAGATTTTTTGACTTTGAAGTGATAGTCAAACCATGGAAGTTGAATGCAAGACCTAGTCGCTTGTCAAAGCTCACCAATGGAGAGGAACCTACGAATGTATAGGACAAATTCCCTAATGCACAGCTATTTTCACTCCAAGTAGCTGATGAATATTTTGCTGACATCATTTAATACTTGAGTACAAGGACCACACCACAAGAATTCAACACCATGCAAAGGAAAAATTTGGTAGTCAGAGTTGCAGACTATCAATTGATTACATGACACTTATACAACATGGGTGCAGACAACATCTTGAGAATATGTGTACTAGAACATGAAAGGCCTAGGATTTTAGTAGAGGCCTATGAGGGAATAGCTGGAGGACATTATGAAGGAAAAGCTACCACGCAAAAGGTATTATGTGCAAGACTATGGTGGACGACCATCCACAGATATGAAAAGGAATATTTCTATAGATGTGATGTATGTCAGAGGGTTGGAAAACCTAATAAATAGGATGAGATGCCCCTAACACCACAAGTAACCCTAAAAAGTATGTTGTTGCTACAGAAGTTAGTAAAGAGATTATTCGGTTATAAAGGTTTATGGAGGAATTGGGAAAGAAGAAGGAGAATAGAAGGTTGTATTGTGACAATGAGAGTTCCATTCATATTGAANATATGCTTAGTCTTCAAACGGAAGGTTGAGTTATTTTCAATATGAATGGAACTCTCATTGTCACAATACAACCTTCCGTTTGAAGACTAAGCATATATAGCTCAAGTACAATTTCATACGATCTGTTTTGGAAGATGGACATTTGAAGTTGGAAAAGAAAAAGATACACACTATGTAGAATCATGCAGACATGTTAACTAAGGGAGTAACCAGGAAGAAGATGAGTTCCTGATCATTTTCAGTTGGTCTTAAAGAATGAAGGTGAAGATGATAAATTTTCTAGGTCCAAGAAGGATCATAGTCTAGCATATACAGTAGCGGTGGATTTGTTGAGATAAGTCTCCTAGTGGGAGATTGTTGGTTGTGGATCCTGATTATCTTCCTTATTTATAGGTCTTTGTTTTCATCCACATTTATACCCCATAAATAATTTACACCCTAGAAGAATTTACACTCTTCCACACTAGGGAGTGCGGGGGGGTTAGCCCCTCTGTAGGGCCCGGGGGCAAGTGTGCCCTCAAAGGAAAAATTGCCTTGTAAATGTATATTGTAATTTCGTTGTAAATCTAGACCATTCATTATAAGGTCACAAATATGATGGTAGAAGTTATGTTAGGGTTTTTTTCCCTAGAAGGAAACCCTCTTTTACGATGGAAATGTATTGCGGCTACGTATCATTGCAAAAATTGTATTCTGTGAGAGGAGACTATGAGAGAAAGAAGAGGAAGTTACAACAGGTGTGTTGTAGGTTGTATCCCTTCATTTGTTGGATAATAATCAAGGAAGGAACTGGAAATTTCTCTGGTGTACATAGCCCACACTAGGTGAACCAAGTATATCTATGTATCTATTGTATTGTGTATATTCTATGTTTTATTTCTGCATATATTTTATTGCTTTGCAATCCTGTTTTTCTAAAAAACATTATCAAGGAAAATCTAGCATGTAGAAGGTATTGCGTGTTGGACTATGGTGGACGAACATCCACATATATGAAAAGGAATACTTCTAGAGATGTGATGTATGTCAGATGGTTTGGAAACCTAATAAACATGATGAGATGCACATAACACCACAAGTAACCCTACAAGTATTCGACAAATAGGAAATAAATTTTGTGGGACCAATTAATCCACCAACAAAGAGGTCAGGAGAAAGGTATATCATTACTGCAACAGAGTACTTAACAAGATGGGAAGAAGTAGCACCAATAAAAGAATGCAACGCAGTGGAAGCCTTTAATAAGATTCTAGAGAATGCATTGACAAAGATCTGCAATGTCAACAGGGACGATTGGGACTTGAAGATACCAACAGTATTATGGGCATATAGGACTACATGCAAAAAGTTGACAGGGTACACACCATTCAGGTTGGTGTATGGACAAGAAGCAGTGGTGCCATTAGAATTTTTGGTACCTAGTTTGTGCATAGCAACAATCACTAACATGAAAAAATGAGGTGCAATACAAGAAAGGTTAAGCCAGCTGATGCTGATGGAAGAAGATAGGATTCTAGTAGGATTTCACCAAGAAGTATAGAAATAAAGGGGCAAATCTTGGCATGGAATACATATTAAAAGGAAGAGTTTCAAGGAAGGAGACCTAGTCTTGGTGTATGATAGTAAATTTCTTCAGCACCCAGGAAAATTCAGAATCCATTGGTTGGGACCATATGAAGTGAAGTCTATCATAGATGGGGAAGATGTACAATTGAAAGATTTAGGAGGTGTAGAAATCAAAGGAATGATCAATGGGAGTCGGTTGAATATGTATAAGGACAGTCGACCTCCTAGTAATTAGACAACACCACGTAGTAAAAGATAGGTATGAAATAAAAATCCATAAAAACAAAAAAGGATGAAAATAGAAACAATTCAACGCATAGGAAGGGCCCCAAAATAATAGAACTCGATATACAGAACAGGGCACTGCAAGAAAACTGAGGTTCAAAAACATGACACACAAAATAGAATTTAATGGATAAAACAATACCATGCACAGGAAACATAACAAAAAGGGGAAAAAGTGACAAGTATTAGTGCGACACAGTTTTCATTTCCCCGTCCTACTATAAAGTCAGAAAAAGGGGTAAAACTGACCCATTGTGATTTTTTCTAAGGAGAAAAATGTCGAGTTGAGTGGAAGAGAGATAGAGTGTGGAATTTTTCTACCATCTTTCGAGTTGATATGTTTTAGTTTGAATTTAACCACCATGTCACCACCATGGGTTGGAGAACCAAGTAGAACTAGATGAAGCACACAGAGTAGCACACAGGGACCACAAGGCAGAACCAGTGAGATGCCCACAGTGGTGGATGTGGATGAAATACACACATTGAAATACAAGAAAAACACATTACATGTGGAGGAGGGGAATGAACCTGCACAGGAGCCCAAACAGCTGGTAGAGGATGCCGAAAGGAAGGAATCCGACGTGTCTAGGGGAAAAGGGTCGCAGGAAGAAGAACTGACCATGGATTCCATGTAGTAGGGTGTGGATCTAGAACCAAAGAATGAAATAGAGAAAGAGGGTAGATTATCATCCCCACAAGGGAAAAATAATATGAGAGAAGAAAGAGCCATGCAGGGAGTGCAAAGCACTTAGGCAGAGTTAAGTATAGTAATGTAAAAAATTCCCAACGAAGTGAAAATTGGGGATAATATTGTAGGAGGAGTTGACAACCTTAAATACTTTGACCATGATGTCTCAGATGCCACAAAGTTCCCATATTTGGCAGCACATAGCTACCTATAAAGAAGGGGAGAGGGCCCATCAGGCGTGCCACTATTGGAGCCTGCACAGTGGATTTTGGGGTTGTACAACACATGTATCATGAACCTATTAGATATACCCCAAATTTGGGCACGAGAAATACATAAACATATGTGTTAAATAGTTGTTAGTGAGGGTTCCCAGAGACATATTATGGATGGATAGGTCATTATCGATCAATGTTGACCTCAGTGTAGATATTAGAGGACTACCCACATATGGGGAGAAGTCAGAGCAATACCTAGAAGACATGACTAAGGAAAAATCCATCTCTGATGAGATTAACGTGAAGTATGGCACAAAGAGGGGGAATAAAGTTATTACGATCAATGAAATCAATGATCCTACGACACGATTTGCAACCCAATTTCTTGGTTTCAAATTAATGCGTAAGTGCTGGAAAAAAAAGTGTCCGCAAGAGTAGTAGCAGCTATGACATAGTGTGGAAAAGGGAGCTCAATGAGTTGGTACCTGTATCTACTCAAATCATTCCTTTGATATTGTAAGGATGCATAAGATCGGGGTTTTGAGTTCCACTACTCATGGTTACACATCACTGCAAAGCACAAAAGATCCCAGGGTCAAGAAAGTCAACAACTAAATGTTTGAGTATTACTTAACAGAGATTCATAACAACGTGATGGATACATGGAGGATCTCACCAGAAAATTTCCAAGAGTATGGACAGATAGAGAATTTCCACACATCATGTCATGACATGTGGCTACAGGAAAAGAAGGACCCAACCAAGGAGTGGTTGCATATGAAGTATTATGTGATGACACAGAAAATTCACATGGAGGTCCAAGAATGGCTTGAGGAGTGGAAAGTACCAGATATTCCAAGAGAAACTCCAACAGTACAAGTCTAGATGTAGGGTAGCATAGCCCCCATGTAGCAGATAGGAAAGAATGGTGCTATCCAACAAAATAAAACAAAAATAGTTATAGTAGGGGAAATCAAATCAATTCAAAAGAAAACTAGGACACAAAATAAGTCACAGCGTGGTCCTACACAGGGCCCACCGGCTACAAAGTAGGCATCGGGAGGACCGACAGGATAGGTGAGTGCATAGGAAGTGCATATGGGGGCACACGATGTAACCATGGATGAAGAAGTTTAACAGGATACTGAAATGGATACACAAATGCCATAAGCATATGAGAAACCAGAGGCGCAAAGAAAGAGAACAACATAGCAAGTAAGTGGCACTAGGGAGAAAAAAAAAGGCCCACAGGAAACAAATGGCAACTTCACTGACAACAAATGATGTAGACTTGATAGTCACAATGTTATAACCCTAATTTGCACCATACATGCTTACCTGGCATCAGGCCATCTTAGATTCCTTCTTTGCCAAAACACTATTGAACAACTCTTCTTCAAAACCCCTTTTATAAAGTCCCATGTGCCCTGCTCCATTACTACACGCGTGTACACTTTAGATGACCCAGGACAACCCATGTGTACCTACAAAAGCATGAAAAAAGGAAAGTTGTTGATGAAACACACAACTTTGGGTAATTTAACTAAACATTTCGGCCATGCATGGCTGGTCATTCGACCAAATGCCTAGCTCCTTCTAACCTATAAAAGAAGGGGTAGGGGTCCCATTTGAAAAGGAGGAAAATCATAGTAAAGAAACTATACCCAATTGATCATTCCCTTTGTCCCAACCTTTAGCCATCCTTGTGTAAGGATAAGTATAGAGAAAAGTAGTTGGAAGATAGTGGAAGAAGAGCCTAGGATCAGGATCGAGGAGTAGTAGCCGAATTTATCATTGTAAGGTATCATTGTGAAGTTAATAAAAGGATTACTTTTCCCGTCCTGTCATATGATATTTTCATTATTTGAATATTGATTGTATGATTGATTAAATATATAACCCATTAGTTCATAGATCAAATGCATCTAGTGTTATTTGCTTGTCTTTTGTGAATGCAGGTCAGCATTGGGAGGAGAGATATAGTCAAAGAATGACCAAGTGTGAAAAGGGATCGAATTAAAAACGCAAAAAATAAGGTACGTTGACTTAATCTCTTGAGCCTTGTATTTACATATGAGTGGTGGGGGTTTAAGCATGGGATGATGGTAAGAAGTAGGAATCTTTAGGTCATTTCTGCATGCATGATAAAAACCCTTAGGTCTAGTCCGTAAGAGGGATTTCCCACCCACAACAGAATTGGTGACCGTACTGGGGATCTCTAGGGTTTTTTGGGAGTCCTTTTTTGGGTATTTTTAAAAATTTGTTTCATTATTTTTTTTAAAGTTTCTGCAAAATTATGAGCTAGCAAGGATTCTAGTTTTCCATACCAATACTCCCTACTTTCTTTGCTTGGCTTCATTTTCTTTTCAGGAAGTCACAAAGGTACATGTGGCCTGTATAAGGCCTGCATGCGTGTACATGCACCCAACCTTCACACAGCCCACGTGGACACGCTAGCTAATGAAGTAATAGTAGCATGGCTAGGTTCATAATTTTTTTATTAGAGAGGCATTCATCCTTTCCCCTATCTGAAGTGAGCCTTCTCAGGGGTTTTCTGGAACTCATTCTAGTCTCTATTTTTTGCAGTTTTGTAGCTTAGGTTTCACCTCAGATTGGTTTTTTTCTATGAAATTTTCCTTCAATTGTTTTCTTTTTCTGTCAAAGTAAGTTTTTGAGTCTTCAAGAGATTCTAGTTCTGAATACCAGTAGTTTTTTCTAGTGCTTGATTGCTTTTCGTTTCATTTTTTGAAGAGTTGTAGAGGTACACACGCTCTGACCTTACACAACTTGCGTGAACATGTTGGCTATTGAACTGTTAGCAGTGTTCCTGTTGAGAAAATTTTTGGTTTAAGGAGAGGCAGTTATCCTTTCCTTGTCAAGATTTATACCTCTTAGGATTTGTGGTCTTTGTCATAGCATCTTATCCTAGGTTTGGACTCTATTATATCTTTCTTTTTCATTTAAAATATTTCTTGTGTTTCCTAGCTTTTAAAACTTATTTTTAGCTTGAAATTTTAAGAAAAATGAGTTGCCATGAACCGTGCATTCATCAGTTTCTTTTAGAAGCTTTTGTTATTTCTGCTTTGATTGGAATAAAATATAAAAAAAAAGCGTAGTTTGTTAGATCTCTTTCTTTCCTGTCATATTCTTTGCATTGTTATTTAAAGAAAAAGAAATTATCATAGCATTGCGTTTTCTTCTAATTTTAAAAGCATTTCAAAAAAAAGAAAAATATAATCATTCTTTGCCAGTGTTCATGTAAGTTTCATCATTTTTTCACAAGAGTATTAACAACATCAGTTGCACTACTGTACCCTTTTTGAGTAAATCAAGACAGTAAAAAGAATGCTAATTAAAATTTACTAGACTTTATGTTTGTAGGGTCCATCAACTAGATTAGGCTAGAGCCTTGATTTAGGTTGGAGAGGAAACTCTTCAAGGCTATAAAACAAACATACGAGTTTGTGCTAAGGAGTGTAGAAGTTCATTAACGTGGAAATTATCTGGGAATCCCCTCTAACACAGGGGCTAAACATGAGGTCTCATGCAGAAAGGTAGTGGAGATAACCCCTCCAAAGCCGGACCAAGCATAGTGGGGAACGCATATAGAGGACTTGTCTTGGGATTCCGTTAATCGCATTTTCCACAAAGATTTGTGGGTCTCGAATTCGTTCGAGGTCCTCAATCCTCTTCCGGAACACTTTCTTTCGATACCCTTGATAGGTTTTAGGCTTGATACCCTGCTCATTGTGGTCCACTCGACTGTCGATTGTACCCTCCTGGTGATTGTTCATGAGCTGCAACCTATCTGCCTTTATTGTAGGGACGTACACAGGTGACCGCAAGGGTATACCATAGTACCTAGGGTAGACATTGGGCCACACTTTGCAGAGTACACCCGAAGGGTGCTTCCATATTCAATTTTCACTTGCACTGATAAGTTTCTCTAGTGTTGGTTGGTGTAACTATTCTTCCAACTAGTTGGTCGTTTGCTTGATTTGCCTTTAGGAACTTTTAGTGTGTGCTCTGTGCTCCCTAGTTTTCCATAGTGAGTTATTCAGTCATGGATTTGGGTCTCTGGCCTAGGGTGGTAGACCTCCCACTCCGCTGGTTGAGAGGACCTTTCAGTCTTCCACTTAGAAACGTGGAGCTGCCTCTTTATAGGCGTTGTTTTGATAACACTAGCTCTTCATATTCAGTGTCTGAGACTTTTACAGATTTGAACACTCCTGCAAGGGGAGAACCTCTGCATAAGATATTCATGGCTAAAGTTTCTGACGATACCAACCAAGGAACCCCTTCACAAGGGGATCCTTGTTCTTTTCCTTTCTTTGGAAACATTGGTGTCCCTTTGATGGCCACTTTGTACATCCCTAGGTTGAATGTGGGATTACCGGTTTGGTTGGTTACCATTCCAAATGTCCCGAATGCTCTTGGTGCTTCTCAATTAAGAACCTTAAGTCATGGGAACCATGTTGATGTTTCTTTGTCAGCAAAGTCTTCTCCTCCTCCTTCTCCCGCCTTTGGTGAAAGTAAAGTTACTAGTAACCGAAAGTCTAAACGAAATAGAAAGAGGAATAATAGGAAGAAGAAATCACCAACCTCTGCGAGTCATGTTGGAGATAGGTCGACAACCTCTGCAAGTCACTTTGAATACCAACACCCAGCCTCTGCAAGTTATGTTGGGGGAACGCACCCACCCTTTGCAATTCATGCTGGGGGAAAAAGTCCAGTCACTTCTAGTCATACTGGTAATAGGTCTATAGCCTCTACAAGTCATGTTATCAACCAATCACTAACCTCTACAAGTCATGTTGGAGATGTGCAACCAACCACTACTAGTAATGCTGGGGGCATTGATTTTGTTGAGAAACCTAGATGGATAGGATGTAAGCCTAAGTTCTCTTGTAAGCTTTGCAAGGGAAATCATCAAACCTTGGGATTTAATATGACCTTAGGAAGTTGTTCCCACTACATTGAGTTGTGTCCTCCTCCATTTGGTTATTCTTCCAAACATATGGAGATTTTGCGTTGCCTCCTACCTTGTGAACTTATGTTAATGCCATGATGCCTGAGTCTCATCATTTTTCATGTTGTTGTCCAAGGGAAGTTTTTCCAAGCCTAATTCAACCCCTCTGCAGTTTGTCTCTTTCCCTCATGCTCGGCCATCCTGAAAGTCCAATCAAGTATTTGTTTGAAATCAATGAAGCCTTCAGTCTAATCATCAAGATTCTCTAGTCCATGACCGACGAGCCATCAAAGACCTATGGGTAGTGAAGTTGTACAATCATATTAAACTCCTACCTAAGTTTTGAATATTTTGAAGTTGTTTCTCGACCTCTAAAGACCTCATCTCCAACCATCAAGCCTTATCAACTTCTAGAAGATGGATACTCTACATGTATATCTTTTTGATTTCGAGATGTAGCTCCGCTATGTATTGCTCATGGCTACACTTTATATAGTTATATGACATGGATCTATAGTGTATTTGATTGGTATCCATGATTTTATTTCATCCCAAACATGGGTATGCCCACCTCGATGAGACAATTATTATTTTGCAGAAGGCACCTCCTGATTTTTGGTCCCTGGGCTCACTTGTTTGGAATGTTGGTGAAGATTGGTAATGTATTTCAGCCATCAGATGCTCTTCTGACCTCACACATTAGAGGGCATCTGTTATAACCCTAATTTGCACCAGACATGATTACCTGGTATCAGGCCATCTTAGATTCCTTCTTTTCCAAAACACTATTGAACAACTCTTCTTAAAAACCCCTTTTATAAAGGCCCACACACCCTGCTCCATTACTACACACATGCACATGCTAGCTGACCCAAGACAACCTGCGTGTACCTACAAAATGAAAAAAGGAAAGTTTTTGATGGAACACACAACTTTGGGTAAGTTAACTAAACCTTTTGGCCATGCATGGCTGGTCATTCGACTAAATACCTAGCTCCTTCTAACCTATAAAATAAGGGGTACGGGTCCCATTTGAAAAGGAGGAAAATCATAGTAAAGAGAATATACTCGATTGAGCAGTCCCTTTGTCCCAACCTTTATCCATCCTTGTGCAAAGAGAAGTATAGAGAAAATTAGTTGGAAGACAGTGGAAGAAGATCCCAGGACCAGGATCGAGGAGTAGTAGCCGAATTTATCATTGTGAGGTATCATTGTGAAGTTAATAAAAGAATTGTTTTTCCCTTCCCTCCATATGAGATTGTCATTATTTGAATATTGATTGTATGATTGATTAAATCTCTAACCCATTAGTTCATAGATCAAATGCATATGGAGTTCTTTGCTTGTCTTTTGTGAATGCAGGTTAGCATTGGGACGAGATTTGCAGTCAAAGAACGACCAAGTGTGAAATGGGATCGACATAAAAATGTGAAAAATAAGGTATGTTAAATTAATATCTTGAGCCTTGTATTTACATATGAGTGGTGGGGGTTTATAAATGGGATGATGGTAAGAAGTAAGAATCTTTAGGTCATTTATGGATGCATGATTAAAACCCTTAGTGCTAGTCCGTAGGAGGGATTTCTTACTTAAATATTCTTACTTCTTTAGTGCTAGTCATTTATGGATGGAAAATGCGTAAAACCATCTAGCTTCAATTTTGGAACAAGTAAAGGAGGTAAAAAAATTTCTAGAACATTTGAGGATCAAGCCAAAACAAAAAAAAAAAGGATAAATTGGTGCCAGTAAGAGAAGTAGCACCTATTGGAGAGACAGTACAAATCACAGTGCAAGGAAATGCTAACTTTATCATAACACCAGATATATTATTCATCGATGAGGAAACAACGCAGAATCCCTTGAAGGATATCAAGACGTTAGACTTGGCGTTTCCCAAGATACCAACAAAGGTGTTGTGTAAGTTACAGGTTAGCATCACATAGGAGATTCAGTCCAGATCAAGGTTTGATGCGATGAATCTAAAAATAGCACAGGAAGAAAATATGACACTGAAAGAAGCCATCATCCAGGAAGGGAAAAAGAAAGAGATAGTGTAGCAAAAAGTGGACTAGATGGATACCCAGATAGACACAATATTTCAATATCTCTTAGATGAAACAATATCAGAGGAAGATTCTTCGGAGGATACGATAGCAAAGATAATGTAGACTCTGCAACAATATAAAGAGAAGATCAAGGAACTGGAGGAGCGCACAGTACCTTTCCCCCAACAGTCTGAGAACAAAGAGAGAAAGATGTGACAATAGCTACAAAAAACATCGTGCATAACATACATAGAGTGGCAGAACTGTTGGAGAAGAGAGACCAGCTATGGACCCAACTATTAGAAGATGGGGGCCTACCATAGCTGCAAGGAAAGGAATATAAATTACATGTAACAATGGCATATTTCAAGCAACGATAGAGGACAATGTCACTTCTAGAGAAAATAGAGATGGTCGTAGAAGTGAAGAACCTTCAAGAATAATAAAAAGTGGTGCAGGCACAAAGGATCGCACGATAGACCCAATTGGAGTCCCTATAGGATAAGGTAGAACAATTGGTCATGGAAATCGATGTAGTGAAAGCATTCCTTGAACAAATAGGCTTGGAGGGAGGAGATATATTACAACCACCAGTCACTGTGTACGTGGTGAAATATATGTCAGCAAAGAGAAGCTAGGCTCAGGAGTAGTGCCAATGGGTAGTAGATATGTATGAAATGATGGAACTAGTAGTGGAAGAAAAGTGAGTTAGGAAGTGACTTGGGACGAGTCACGATGTCAGTGTTGGGGGCATGTTGGGCGCATAATATCTTCAAGGGAAAATAAAGACATGGGAGGCATATTCACATGTAGAAGAAGCAACACGTGTAAGGAATATGTGCATGCAGGAAAAACAGAATGTGAAAAACAGGCACGCATGCAGAAGAGGAAGGCATGTGAGTCACACATGTAAGAATACCTAGCTAGGATAGGTTTATGTTTTTTGTAAGAGAATGCAATGAATGGTAAGTTGAAACTATGTATAAGTAGGTACCTATGAGATCTAGGTAGAGGTTCTACTATTCTCAGTTGAGAGTATTGTTTTTCTGAGGTTCAGAGTTGGATTTCATGTTGTTTACTCTGATCTAGGTTTGTAAATTGTTGAGATGAGAGGTGGGGAATAAGAGAGATATTGAGGGTTAGATCATAGGATGAGGATTTTGGTGTGATATAGTCTTCATCATTCTAAGATCTTGACCTATTTTGATGAAGAGTTGTAATGCAAGAGACACTGTAGCTTTGGACAAAAGATAATGAAAGAAAAGAATATCCAAATCTTTGTGGACGTAGCCCAGGGGGGTTGAACCATGGTAGACCATTAGTTATGTGACTGAATTTTATGTAACTTGTTTGGTGTTTATGATTAGATGTTAGATAAATGAATGAATTAGTTAGATCTTATATTTTACATGCATGAGTAAGAATAACATATTAATCAAGATAAGTTGCATGTTAGATTAAATAAATGAAGATCATAGGGTACAATCATAGATCCCCAGTCATTCCCTCGCTACACGCACCTTATCATTTCGGCCACCCCTAATAACTATTTTTGGTGAGACTATGCAACGCATCCTATGCATTGTGTTTTCTTCTAGTTTACGAGGAGGGATGATAGTTTTAAGGAGGTTTTGTTGGAAACCAAAGAAGGACCTGAACCTGGGTCAAACCAAGGATGATAGCTAGGATGAAGTAGAACCAAAATAGGGTACTAAAGGAATTTTATTAGAGTATATGTTCAGAATACATTCCCAATGTAAAATTTTCAAAATAAGGAGAACAATTTTCAATGGAGTGAGGAATGTTAGAAAGGTTTAGATACTTTGAATAGGAAATTGGTTACTGTGTCAATTTTGATATTTCTACATTGGAAGAAGGAGTTTCATGTTCATGTGGATGCGTCATTTGTATATTTAGGTGAAGTGTTATCTCATCCTGGAGAATGATATATAGATCATCCCATTGCATTTGCAAGAAGGAAGTTGTCAACTATAGAACAAAACTATACTACTCTAAAATGTGAAGGATAAACAATGGTGTATGCATTGCATAAGTTTAGACATTACTTCCTAGGTTCACACTTTAATATGTACATAGACCATTCTATGCTAATATATTTGGTGAATACGCCAATGTTGTGGGGCATAATATGTATATGGCTTTTACTGTTTCAGGAATATGACTTTGAGTTAATTGTGAAACTAGGGAAATTTAATTAAGGACCTCATCACTTATTGCACATACTATCAGGAGAAGATGCAGGAAACTTCAATGAAAACTTACCAGAAACACACTTATTTACAATACAAATGGTTGAACACTATTTTTTAGACATGGCTCAATTCTTGAGTACATGATTAACCACACTGGAGTTTACAATTGTGCAGAGGAAGCAGTTAGCAGTGAACAAAACATACTATAAACTTATAGCAGGAAATGTATACAAGTTAGGAGCATATGGTATTGTGTGACGATGCATATTAGAACATGAAATACATATGATATTTTTAGAGGCACATGAAGGGGTTGTAGGAGGTCACTACATAGGAAAATAAACAACTTAGAATATTTTTCACAAAGTATTATGGTGGCCTACCCTTCACAATGATGTGAAAGAATTTTGTAATACTTGTGATGTTTTCCAAATAATTTGGAAGCCTTCCAGGAGAGATGAAATTTTGTTAGTACCACGAGTGGCATTTCATTCTTTTGATAAATGGGTTGTTGACTTTGTTGAGTTGATTAAGGTTGATTGTCATTGATGTCAACCCTTGACAAAATCCCCATAGCACAAAGGTTTTGGTAATGGATCCAATATTGTTTGATGTAAATATGACTCATTATTGTTTTTTCATGGTTGATAAGATGTAAATATGGATGAACTCCCAAGTGGTCCCCTTATGGTGAAAGCCCTCATGGGAAGACGCTTTATGGAGTAATAGAACCCATGCTTAATTGTGTAATAATGAGATGAAGGATAGTGAATTTGTCAGGGAAAATATAGTAGATGGATAGTAGTTGTCATGCCATTTCTGGTGGTATGTAGAACATCACATAAATTCTCACGGTTAGAGAGTTATGACCATGTGAAGTTGGAGAACCCAGGTTTGGGTAATGGACCCAGGTTTGTTTGATGGATAACATTATGATTTTTGATATCTTTGAAAGTAATACTATTCTATATGGATAGTACATGTCATTCCATTTCTGGTGGTATGTGGAATGTCACATAACTCCTCACGGTTGGAGATTTATGGACTTACAAAGTTGGAGGACCCTCATATGTCATCCAGAAACTCGAAAAGGTCAAAGTAGTCAAAGTGGTTTAATAGATTTTAAAAGGTAAATAATAAAGTGAAGTTATGAGTGTATTATAATTCAAAGTGAATACAAAATAAATTATTTCAATAATAAATTTAATGGAGAAATTAGAAGTGGGTTAACCCTAAAATAAGGAAAGTGGGTCAAGTGACCTAGAATATGTTTTTAAGGAAGCTACTTGGAGAGTATAAATAAGAGGCAAGTCTCTCTCATTTTAATTAGAATTGTAGATATTGAATATATATAGATGTTTGAGTTAACCAAGGATATATAGGAAGGTGAAGAAAAGAAGGCCGAAATGCAAGGAAAGATAAATTCTTTTGATGCTGCTTTCTAAGGTATGTTATTTACAAGTCGTCTCACCATTTTTGCTATAAATTTTTTTATATAATTATTCAGATAGTGAAATTGCTATAAAATTGAGACAAAATACCCAAGTATCTGTGGTAAAAAATGAAACTTGTGGGTTGTTGTATCTTTGGAGTTACACTCCGTGGAAAATAGGGTTTGTGGCTAGTCATGAAACTAGTAAAATACAGGTGTTTAAAGTAAAAACATCAAAACTTCTTCATAACAGATCCAAATTCCATGAGACAAAATGTGTTGGTTAGGATAAAGTTGTTAGTATTATTTTTAACTATTTCAGATCAATTCAACAAATATTTTGTGTGGGGCATGCTCTACAAGGTCACTCTCTAGAATAAGCTAGAATTCAGCAAGGTATGCCATTTTTGCTATAACTCTTTTTATGAGAGATTCGAAGTAGTGAAACATGGAGGAATTACATAAAACAAACTTAAGGACATTTTGTATCAGTTTCTTATATTTATACATTACAGGTTCAAAGTTATGATTACTTCAAGTTAGGGTTGTTGACTAATACAAAACTAGGCATGTGAGACTAAAGAAAAGTCTGATGAAAATGCTAGTCTCTTGCTGTTAAAGTTAAGGAAGGTTTGTAGGAATGTGATCATATAAAAAAGGTCTATTACAGAGCCACAAATCATATTTGGATGATGAAAATGATGAGGGATTTTGGTTGAGGTACATGTTGAGTACATGGTTGAGACAAGTAGTTGATGAGTTGGCACATACATGAGGTGTATAGTTGATGATGTTGGTACATATTGATGATTAGTCGACACATGATGGGTACATACTTGTTACATGGTTTGATGCACTTGTTTATAGTACAAGTTGATTACAAATTGTTCGGTACAGGTTGGTGCATGGTTGATGCACTTGTTTATGGTACAGGTTGATTACAAGTTGATGTATAGGTTGATGCATGGTTGATGCATGGTACATATTTATTGGTACAGGTTTACAATGGTATATCTCATAGTGATAATGTGATAGTGTTTACATCATTCTACTTCTACTTCAGGGTGGCAGGACGGGGCAAGGACAGGTGGTTGTAGCCGGAGAACATAGGGGGTTGTAGCCTTCTTCTATTTGTAGCCAGAGAATTGGGGAATTGGAGTTTCACTTAGGTTGTAGCCTGGTAAACTAGGGGGTTGGAGATTCCTTAAAGTTGCAGCTGGAAAACAAAGGAATTTGGTGCTTCCAATGAATGTAATTCTTCAATACATATAAGAAAAAGCATTATGTGGTTTTCTCCCAATTTGGGTTTCCACGTAAAACACTGGTGTACTGTTTATGTGTGTGATTGTTTATTTCTCACTGCTCATTATTGGATAATAATTCTACATTGATATAACATTTGAAGANCCCCCCTCTCAGTAATCCAACAATTGGTATTAGAGCAGGTTCCTTCAGAAATTAGTTTAACCACTGAAAGGTAGATCATGGAGAGTACCAAATTGTATAAATATGGAATACCATAGTTTTATGGACATAAGTATGTTTTTTGGAGCATAAGGATGAATACATATATACAGGCACAAGGATTTCAAGTTTGGCAATCAATTGTAGATGGATACACAACACCAGCAGTTCCACCAACAAATGACAAAGCAGTGAAACTTGGTGAGAATAATTCCAAAGCCAAAAATGCACTTTTGAATGGTCTCAGTGATACGGTATTCACCAAAGTTACACATTGTAAATTTTCTAAAGAGATTTGGGACAAGCTTTGAAATATTTATGAAGGAGATTCAAAAGTCAAAGTAGCAAA
>JASDQU010506647.1:26768-40551 GCA_032191745.1 Picea mariana
CTCATACTGATTCACCCACCCCTCTTAGTATTATAACAATTGGTATCATAGAAGGTTCCTTCACGGAACAATTTAACCACTGGAAGGTAGATCATGGAGAGGAACAACTTGTATAAAATGGAATACCACAATTTAATGGTTAGAATGGTCAGAGATATGAGATGTGGAGTATCAATATGAAAACATTTTTACAGGCACATTGGTATGATGTTTGGTACTAATTTGTTACAGGATACATCGGTTCAAAGAAACCAAAGACAACAACCAAGAAGGAATTGAAAAGAAACAACAAAATTACAATGGATTTCATCTTGGAAGGATTGTGTGATTTAATAAAATATAGAGTGGGACAATGTTCATTAGCTAAAGAACTATGGGATAAGCTACATAATCTCTATTTTTAGCCCATCATAGAGCCATAGAATGATAAATAAGATGTAGGTATAGAACAAGAAGAAATATTATCATCATGTCAGACAGATTCAAAAGAAGAATATTGTGAAGAAGACATAGTAGACCTTGAATCATAATTAATCACTGGTTTAGACGAATTGACAAAAGAAAGGAAGAAAAACAAGTCTCTTGAGGAAAAAATAGTCAAGAATAATTCTCAAGAAAGTTTCGAAGAAGCCCAAATGGTCATCATGAATCTAAAAGGTTAGTTGGAAGAAGCCAAAAGGATTGAAGAAACATACAAAGCCAGATGGAAGAGAAGTAGTGTTTGGAATCTGAAATAGTAGCACAAAAAGAGGAAGCAAATAAGAGAGAGAATATTTTGAAAGATCATCTCAAGGAAAGGACTGATGATTTAAACTGTCTTGAAGTAGAATTTGGTCAAGAAGAAAGAAGACTTGAAGAAGAAATTATCTCTTTGAAGATTAAACTTGAGGAAGCAAAGAGAACAGAACAAGTCATGAAGATTCAGATCATGAAGAAAGAAAAATAGGTTGAGAAGCTTGAAGAAGAAATTGTCACATTGAGAGTTAAAATTGTCAAGCTAAAAAATAACATTGAAGAGAGAGAAACGTCCACATCATCAATAAATAAATATGAAGAGAAGCACTCCATGTTACCAGAAAGGAAGAATGAAGAAAAGAGACAGATTTATGCAGAAGTAATCAAAGGAAGTAATCATGGTCATCAATAATCGAAGAAGAATGAGTATAATAGAGATAATACATCTTCAACAATACCTTCCACCTTCAAGCAACAAAAAAGATTCAATCATGATGAAGGGAACAACATAAAAGAATATCGTGATCAATTAAGGCATGAATTCAAAAGGACTACACCACAAAGAAGATCATTCACTCCTAGGTATGTAAATTTCTTTTATGGTCATTGTTTTAATTGTACTAACTTTGGAAATAAAGCTATAGATTGCAGGGCTTATGGAAGAAATGGTCAAGAAATAAATGCATATGTGACTCCATATAATATCGAATGTTAAAAATTCCATAAATATGGACATATAGTTCATGATTGTAGAAGCATGATGGATACTTCTATGAAAGAGAACATTGATATCAGCTATAAGAAGGTTTGGAAAAGAAAACAAGAACAGGTAAATGAAGAACAGATGAATGAAGGACACCCATAAGTCATACTCTCGGGATTGGAAATAGTACGAGATCAGGACGAATATACAGAAAAAAGGAAGATGCTAGATACAGGAAGATTTGGAGAAGAAATGAAAAACAAGAAGAACAAGTGAATGAATACCAGGTCCTAGAGATCATAGAATTTGCAATAGTGTGAAAAATAAAAGAAGAGCAAGTGAATAAAGAATAGGCACAAGAATTTGTACTCTCAATAATTGTAGTGCAATAACATAATGAATCCACGGGAAAAAAGGAAGAAGTCAGAGTTCAGAGAGATGATGAGTCTATGTACGAAGAGGAGGATTACTCCGCATTAGGGCAGATTCCTCCATTGTTATGAGCCATACGGCTTGGAGACTCCCAGTAAATATGAATGTTGAATAGGGGGAGTCTATGAAGTAGCTACTACAGATCAAAGAACCATCCTTCAAGCAATTTGAAGTGTTTGTAGAGAAAGATTAAGAGAAGTTAGATAGCAGAATTATAGAAGGACAAATTGATTGATTGAGAAGTAGTGTTCCCATGCAGATATCAGAGGAATATCATTGACACACTTTCCAAACAAGGATATATTCATTACAGGTTCAATGATGCATTGCAGATCACTGTACATATGTGATTATGAGAAATAGGAATATGTGATGATCAGTTACAACAAAGAAGCATTGATGATAGTACAGTGACAGATGGGTTATCATTGTGGACAATTGAGTAGTAGAGCTATGGAAAGTTAATGACATGTGGACATACATGGATTTATGAGATCATTGGAAGGTCTAGATAGATATATGACATATCATATTCACAATTGGAATAAGTGGAATTAGTTGGTCATAAGAATACAAGCAGTGAAAGGAACAACAGAACATGGAAAGAGAAACCTTCAACAAAATTTATATCATCAGAGGGACATTGTTGAACAACATTGTCATTAATGTATAAACAATGAACATGAAAGGTCATTTGATTTCAAGAAATTCTGAAGGATTTTTATATGTCAGAGAATTACAAGAGGAAGCACCAATGGAAAATAAGTAGAACTGGAAGAGAGGAAAGGAAACATACACATGAATCCCTACATTGATCAACACGATATCTTGCAGAGAAGTAAAGGGAAGAAAAATCGTGAGAGAAAGAAATCAAGAAAGAAAGATTAGATGCATGTAGATAGGGGGAGACATACTGAAAAAGGGAGTTATCCTTTTTTCCATGATGTCAAAGGGAGAGAAAGAGAAAGATCAGAAGACAAAGAGTCAAGTGCATGAACTCAGAGAAGCGTTGTTCAAAAAATGTATACTTTCAGGGGGAGTCACTCTTTGCTATTAAAAGAGAAGAGGAACATGGAAAGAAACATAAGGAAAAAAACATGTGAAGAGAAAGAACATATGCATGAAGATAGGGGGAGAAACAACAAAGGCTATTGAAACTAGATGTTGTCCTAAAAGTGACTCCAGCTAGATGGTGGGCTGCACACAAAGAAGGAATGAAAGACTGACCACAGTGAAGAAGGCTAATGCAAGTTAGGTTTGGTACTAAGGGAGAAAATATTTCACATAAGTATACATGAGAGAGTGACCTAGTGGATCATGTTGGGAAGTGCAGGACTTTATGGAGTTCAGTACCAGAGACATAATGGATGCACATATTTATACACACACAGGACACAACTTCGAAGAAATGGTATTTGGAATTGGAAATGTGTAGAGAGACAACAAGATGGGAGGATTTGGCTCATTGGATCAAAGTCAGATTTACATTTGAGCATGAATATCCATCAATAGATGCAACACTACATGATATTCGAACTAATATATTATCAGAAGAAGGGCCGATGGATATTGTACCAGTATGCAGTGCACATAGAGCTACTATGAATGTCCATGAGTTATTACAGTGCTACAATGTGGCTAAGGAGGAGCATGATGAAGAAGATCCAAAAAACGTACAATTAACTGAGATAAAATGAGAACGAGTAGAATAAGGGTCGAAGCTTGAATCTGTTGCATACACCTAGTCAATATAGGTAGAAGGTAATCATTGGGACGACAGGGAATCTAAAGTTTGTATAGATAGGGGATTACTAGATTGATGAAACAATTGATAATATTACAGAATTGTTGCATGAATATCGATACCTATTCCGAAATACATTTTCAGAGATGAAGGGAATAGCAGGGGACTTAGGTGAGATGGAGATTCCACTAAAACCAGGATCTAATATAGTATGACAGAGACCTTACAGGTTAAATCCGAAGTATAAGAAAAAGGTGAAAGTTGAAATAGACAGAGTGCTAGATGAAAGAATCATCGAACCTGTAGAAGAATTTGAGTGGATCATTCCAATGGTAGTGCAAGACAATAAGACATGATGCATCAATATATGTGTGGATCTAAGGAAGCTGAATGATGCATGTTTACATGAACCATTCCCAACACAGTTCACAGATGAGGTACTGGAGAATGCAGGAGGCCAAGAAACCTATTCTTTCATAGATGGATTCTCGGGGTACCATCGGATAAAAATTGCATAGGAGGACCAAAAAAAGACTAATTTCACGACATAGTAGGGGAGTTATCAGTATACAATAATTCCCTTTGGACTGAAGAATTCCCTTGTGGTGTTTTTCATAGTTGCAGTTGCAACATTCAAGGAATTTATCCATAATTTTGTTGAAGTGTACTTGGATGATTGGATTGTGTTCAGTCTACTGAAGGATCAAATAGAAGTACTCAAGCTAATGTTGGATAGGTGAAGACAATGTTAGATTTCATTGAACTTGAAGAGTGTATTTTTTGTGCACCGTTTGGAATTCTGTTGGGAAATGTAATGTGAAAGCAGGGCTTACTAGTATATCCAACCAAGATTGTAGTAATTATGTATTTAGAACCACCTACATCAGTCAGGAAGCTGAGGGAAACTCTGGGTCATATAGGTTATTACAGGAAATTTATCAAATGATATGTGTAGATCACAACACCGATGAAAAAGTTACTAAAGAAGGAAGAAAAGTTTCAATGGAACGAGGATTGTCGGAAGGGTTTGGACACCTTAAAGAAAAAACTAGTGACCACATCGATTATGATCTTTCCAGAGTGGAACAAGGAGTTCCATGTACATGTAGATGCATTGTCCATAGATTTGGGTGCAATACTATCCCAACCGTGGGAGGGAAACATAGATCACCCAAGTGAT
This sequence comes from Picea mariana, assembly GCA_032191745.1. NCBI lineage: Eukaryota > Viridiplantae > Streptophyta > Pinopsida > Pinales > Pinaceae > Picea > Picea mariana. The sequence continues at coordinate 31,563 of JASDQU010506647.1, forward strand.
TTTGCAAGCAGGAAGTTTTCCATAGCAGAGAATAATTATACTACCATGAAACAAGAAGGATTGTCAATGTTCTATGCACTACAAAATTTCTAACATTATTTATTGGGGTCTCACTTTAAGATGTATACATACCATTCTTCATTAAAATACTTAGTGAACAAGCCAATGTTGGGGTGGAGAATATGCAGATGGATACTATTGTTTCAGGAATACGATTTTGAGGTTGTAGTGAAACCAGAGAAGATGAATGCAGGACCAGATAATCTATCGTGAATATTATTAAGAGAAGATGCAGGCAATTTAGATGACAAATTTCGAGATGCAAAACTATTTGTAATGAAGATAGTGGATGATTACTTCTCAGACATCGTGCAGTTTCTAAGTACAGGTATGTCTCCATCAGACATGATGATTTCCCAGAAGAAATAATTGGTAGTGAAAGCAACAAATTATCAGTTTATACAAGTTGGGTGCAAAAGGAATATTGAGACATTATGTGTTGGAACATGAAAGACCAATGATAATTGAAGAAGCACATGATGGGATTGCAGGAGGACATTATGCAGGGAGAGAAACTGCAAAAAATATTTTGAGTGCAGGAATTTGGTGGCCCACGCTTCACAAAGATGCTAGGGAATACTGTCAGTCATGTGATGTATGCCAAAGAGTGGGAAAACCATCCAAGAGGGATGAAATCCCTTTAAATCCACAAATTACCTTGCAATCTTTTGAGAAATGGGCCATAGACTTTATAGGGCCAATCAACCCATAAGAAAGAATATCCAGGGTAATGTACATCATCATTGCGACATAGTATTTGACAAGATGGGAAGAAGAAACACTAGTTCTAGATTGCATCATGGAGACTGCTGCAAGGTTTTTGTTTGAGAATATGTTCACATGATTTGGATGTCTGCACATGTTACTTAGTGATCAAGTCACATACTTTCTGAATAAGACAATTGTAACATTGACTGAGGAGTTTCAAATTCATCATCATAAGAGTACCCCATATCATCCTCAGGCCAATGGGATAGTGGAAGATTTCAATAAAATCTTGGAGAATGCTTTGAAAAAAAAATGCAATGTAGGGAGAGACGATTAGGACTTAGAGTTCTTGCAGTATTATGGGCTTATAGGACTACAAGAAAAAGGTTGACAGGATAGACACCATTCAAGTTGGTCTATGGGAAAGAAGCAGTGATGCCAATGGAGTTTATTCTACCCAGCCTGTGCATTGCAACGATCACTGATCTATCAGACTCTAGTGCAATAGAGGAGAGATTGGCACAATTAGTACAGCTTGAGGAAGATCAGTTTGTTGCAGGTTTCCATCAACAAGTTCAGAAGGAAAGAGGGAAGGATTTGCATGATCGACACATTAAACATAAAAAGTTTCAAGTGGGAGATTTGGTATTACTCTATGACAACAAGTTCATGCAACATCCAAGAAAATTTAGAATTCACTGGTTAGGACCCTATGTGATTCAACATGTAATAGAGCCAGGTGCTGCATAGTTGGAAACCCTAAAGGGAGAATCCCTTGGAGGAATGGCGAATGGAAGTCGGATGAAACTCTATAGAGATGGCCAATAGTCTACGTAGTAATTTAGGCTACACCATAACACATGTATCATAGTATTTGTACTATAGTAAGAAGAAAAAACACAAAAAAACAAATAAAAAGTAGATATAGAGAAAGAAAAAGACTAAAGAGTACTAAGGCATAAGAACTTTCACAGAAGGAATGAATGTCATGCATCAGGATGGAACTACGTTGAATAAGGAAATAAAGAACATATGAATAATAATAAGAAGCAAATAGATGCAAAAGCAAGAACAATTGTGCGGGTTTGCAATGACAAGACCGTTGGAAGCATTAAAACATAGAAACAATGACAATAATATGGTAATGACAGGTCATAAATACACTGTATAATCCTAAATGGAAAAAGCCGCCATAAATCATGACAAATTGGTAGTATGAGGGGAAAATCACAGAACAGATTTGGTAATAGATCCACATTTATTTAACCATTCATTAACCCCATTGGCGGATTGAACAAGTTAGTTAAGGCGTGATGAGACATGCATAATTGGAAAGGAGGCACAAAAACAATTGAAGGTCATTCAACATGAATCATTGTGACTAAGAGATGCATGTAAGAGAGTGCAAACCAGAGCAAATTTGAGTGAATCAAAGTCGAACTACAACTACGACAAAACAACCACAGAGCCGAGAAATGAACTTGTCGCACGACACAATGGCCCCACCAAAAGTTGGAGCACCAAAAACAATGACATGAATGCAATCAAAACGACTAGTAGATACACCAGAGGTTAAGGAAGTACTCAGATCTTTAGCTTCGAATTCACATGCAAGCTTCCACATGGATTATATCCCACCAAGGAAAGATGATGCACCTCACATTAGAGTACCAACATATGGGAAATACCTATTGGAAACATCACCAGTCCCACCTGGTGTAAGTATTGAAGGAGATATGCTCAACAAGGTTGCTAGTCTCAAGTTTGCGGATCATGATATCACTGACGAGAAAAATTTCCTGGAGCTGGCCACAGAAAAATATTTGTGCACTAGGAGAAATTCTACTGGAGACACATGTGTGGGAAATAGGATTGGAGAAGTCGGGCATACTAAAACTGACGGAGATCCCACTTTGGACGTAGTCTGGAAATTAATTCTTTTGTGAAGTTATTGGTTAGCTGTGTCCATGGGGGGACACTGTGGCTTGGCCCACCATTATCAATTGACATTGCACTAATTGCACGGATTACAGGGCTCCCATAGGTAGGTGAGGATCCAACCCTTTTGTTAAACAAGGCATGAGAGAGAGCCCTCTCAGAATCGATGAAGGAAAATTTCTAGACTTTCAGGGGGAAAAGGGGATTGGATGTTAAAAACATCAGTGATGACAATGTTTGGTTTACGATGCAGGTGCTGGTCTGCAAGTTGTTGCGCAAATTTCAGAAGGATGAAGTACTAGTTGCAGTAATTGCAGCCACATAAAAATGCATGGAAGGGGTTCAAATGAACTGGGCCACCTTCTTGCTGAACCAATTTTTGCAAGATTGTATTGAGGCCCAGAAAAAGAGCATAGAATTTCATTATGCATTGATGTTGATTTTGATTGCGTTGGTCGGATGGAAGGAACCGGGCTAATATCAGCACATGGGAAACTCTCATTAAGGTAGTATGGTCGAGAGATATGCCAACTTATGGAATACACTCAACAAGAGAATACAACATGACAATAATGTCACATTTTTTGTATACTTCTATACGATCAGGCATATAATCGACCATACACCATGCATTTCAACTGAGACAGTGGAAACTTACAAAGACATCATGTGCTTCAAAGAAAACATGCACCACATGTATGTGCATGCAAATAAGAATCCGAAGCGCCAATGGTTTCCAACCAATGATAGGTTGACATCGGAAGATGTATGCCTAATTGTGAATGATTGGGAAGAGGGGCGAAAAAACCCAACAGAGAAAACGGGGCACCCTGAAGAGGAAGGGGAGCAGGATAAGAATAATGATGAACCGAATGAGGAGCAAGGGAATGATCAGAATAATGGTGTAGAAGATGCACCTGGTCCATCAACAGTAGAGGAACAACAGACAATGCCTGTGATAGAACGAAAAAAAGGATAAGGGGAAGGAGATAGTAGGAGGTGTGTGAAAGAATACTAAAGCACATAAGGAACCCCTAGTTTATACTTTAACCAATGAATATATGGACTGCATATGCTACCAAGTACGATATGTCATAGAGGAAATCATGGAGGAAGCAACAAAGAAACATGAAGAGAAACAATAGAGGGTGCAGGATCAGTTGGCAACACTCCAACAACTCTTAGCAGCTGCTAACCTAAAAAAAGAGTGTAGGACTGAGAGAGGACCATCCATAATTCTGAGGAAGGAAGCAGAGGTTGCACATCCATCCTTAACCCAGATATCATTCAAGTATAAAACACTCCATATTGAGATAGGAACACTTGAATTTCCAACGTCTAAATTACAAGAACAGATGAATGGGATAGGATGCCTGAACATAATGGTATAAAGGATTCCAATACAAATATTACAAGACTTGTAGATAGGATTATTGCAAGAGATTAAGAATCAATGAGATGAAGCACATCGAGAGCTGACGAAAATAATGGATGAAAGGGCTCAGCTGCAACAACAATATGGTGCTGCAATCCAACAAAAGAAGGAATTTGAAGGCCAAGTGGAGGAAGTAATGAAAGACAAAAATGAGTTCGAGGAAAGGCTAAAGAAATCCCTAAAGGAAAAAGATGAAGTTGAAAGTATAGCGCAAAAAACACAAGTGACCATCTAGAAATTATACAAGGCCATTTTAGAAGTCCCAATAGTAGTAGAAGCTACTATGGAAGAACAAGTATTGAAGATTGGAAAAGTCATTCAAGGCTTCCGATCGTAGATATAGGACCTACAATTATGTAGTGCACTAGGCACACCACTAGAAGTAATATAAGGAAGAGAGAGAATGGTGATGACAACAATCACCAACATTAAGAAGATAGAAGAAGAGTGTGCAAAACTCTATGAGGAGAGCGAAAAAATATGGACAAATTTAGTGGAATATCCAGAGATGAAGGCTGTAGAGGCCAAATTAATGGAAGCACAAGAAAAGTCCCAACAAGCTTCAGAGAGGATGACTACACTTCCTCCAGCTGAACGTATGACAATAATTTTGGCACAGAGGTAGTCATACATGGAAGTGGAACAGATGAGGGATCAACAGAAGATAATTTAGTATCATTTAGGACCTATTATTCCCCACTTTTAGGGATAACTAGGAGATCATGTCTCGAGGCCCAGAGGTCCTAGACATGGAGTACTGAGAGCCGGATCGACTTTAGCATGGCCCTGGAGGGACCATATTTTCTCCCTTTTAGCGCCTCTACTTCATCAACAATAACAACATCCATCACGATCAACTTGTTCTTGTATCAGAGATGGTTCTTGCTCCATGAGGTAATGAGTCTGGGTATCATGGTATGTGTCACTCTGATCTTCAAAACCTTTGAATATGTGCATTTAATTCCTTTTGATTCTAACAAATGATTGGATCTTATACTTTCCCACTCGACCATGTCTGGAGGGAATGACAGGATGCCCTAGTAAGCCTGTGTCTGTAGGTTCTGGTTTTCCACTGGGGGGAATTTATGAAAAGCCATCGTCCACTCCCATCATAGCACCACTTTTGCATCTTTCTTCCCACTAATCTATCCCATTAAACTTGTTCGGGCACTGGGTTGACCTATCATTTAAGGATTTCACCTTACCTCGTGGGAAGAAGGGGTTAAAGGCCCAGAAGGTAAAAACAAGATGGAAAAATATAAAAGCCTAAGAATAAAACCTTGAGATGCTTCGCCCAGGGATCCCCGAGAAAGCAATAAAAGTCTTCTCAACAAGGAACAAGGGGGACCCATAAAAATAATAAAACAAGACCTAATTAGAGGATAGGGGATCTCATCACGAGCCAACCTATTAGGTCCATGGGTACCTAGTAGTATGACATTACTACCAGCTAATTACCACGCCAGGGTAGTGACTCTTGGTTGCATGGCCAAGAGAAAGGGGGTCTCATCATGATCCAACCTTCTCATTTCTATGAAATTTATTGTGGGTAATGCTCTCACCAATGGTCACCACGCCAGGGAAGTGTCCCTTGATTAGCTCCTTGAAGAAAAAGCAATAAATAATAAAGAATAAAGAATAAAGAATAAAAGGCATGAATGGGATTGGAAAAAATTGCATCCAGGACAAGTGCAGCTCGCCTTCTACAAAGGCACCCACAGGTAAAGCTTTGCATCCTTTGTTGTCACTGCACCCACTTGCTTAGACATCCCTTATCCACATCACCCACTTACATGGCTCAGATGAAGTCTCTTCCAGAAACTTTCCTCTTCCAGTGGACACTAGCCCAATAGGACACCCTGTCACTTTCTCCAAACTTGTATTGCAGGCTTGTATAATGTCTTTGAGATTTTACCTAGGACAATAGGGATTTTACACACATGTTTAATATTATTGATGATGAGATGTGATTGACATTGCTATGATCCTTGTGACTTATGAGCCCATGGAGGGTGTAGCTATTGATGTGCAGGATCATGCTCGATGGACAAGTACCATGTTGGACTGATACACATGGGGAGATGATCAATTCAGACCTCCATGGGGCTAAAGAGCCTACTGGATGGATGTTGAGACCCTAGCAGGGGGCAGAGACTGGACATAGGTGTTTTCACAGGAGAGAAGAAGGATGTCTTATAGAGGCACCCTGACAGAGCTTGACCTAGGGGGATTGTGCCCTTTTCAGTGGAATGTTGGCCTTGAAAGGCCTAGGACATCATCCTTCATGACCATGACGTCACCTAGTAGCATGGATTCTTTGGGAGACAACTGGGGCCGTTTTGGCACGTGTGGCAGGTTGGAGAATCCCAAGGAGGGATAACATTTTGCTCCAGAATGCCGCATTTTCCCTAGAAGGGGCTAACGTCACCCTAAAAGGGGCATGTCGTCTCTCTATAAATTGATTAGGGTTTAATTTTAAGCATTTAATATAAAACAATATGATTTTTAGTATTTTGGCTTTGTCGACCTTTTTATGACCTAAAAGTGAAATTAGGTCATGGTACTGTATAAATTGAGGGTTTTTACCTTCATTTTTTCCATCACCTTTCACTCACCACTTGGTGAGGTCTGAAATTTGCACCCTCTTTTAGGGTTTTGGCTGAAATTTTGAGGTGCACTTGTTGAAGGAGACTTTTTATTGACATTTTTGGCATTTATCTTGGTGGAAGGTGTTACAACTAGGGTTTGCTACTTGATTTCTTGGTTAAATGTAAGTAAACTTCTGCAAAACTTCTTGAATAAATGGTTGTAGTGTTATTTCTCTTGCATTTATGGTTATAATTTTTCTGATTTAAACCCTAGGGGACAATCACACATAGAAGGTCCTTGTCTCATGTCCCCATTAATCTTTTTGGCCATTTCATTTGCTGAAGTGAGATAGAGCCTTTCCCTAGCAACACTCTACTCTTTCATGTTGAAGAGGCTTGAGCTTTGCCTTAGCAACACTCAAATCTATCTTCTCCTATGCTAGTCGTTTTACATTTTTTTAAGCTGAGAAGGAGAAAACGCATCAAGGCCTAGTTCCCCTACACCTTGATGAGACAATTTTCCCTAGGGTTTGCTTGATAAATCCTTGCTATTGCAACACGTTGCCTGCAAAACCTCTTGTCTTAGTTTTATGCAACCTTTTGAGCTAGCTGTTTTTTCCATTGAGCTAAGGAAGGGGGAAAGAGAACTGAGGCCTAGTTCCCCTACACCAAAGTGAGCCTCTTTCCCCTAGGGTTTTGTCCCTGAGGGCTTGCCATAGCAACACGTCAAGGTCTAACCCCTCCATCCTTAGTCTTACTATTATCTTTGATCCTTCAGCTTTTGCGTCCTCCTTTTGACTCCATTTACCCTAGGAACACACTGATCTAAGACCTAGCATGTGAGTACTATGATCAAAACAACTTTTAATACTTTAAAAAAAAACCTAACTATTCCAACCCTAGCCTATACTAACTCTACTAACTCATTGCTGCCATTATCCTTTGCCATTAAACTCATTGTGCAACTATTGTTTTTCTTATGAGCAATTGAATGGTTATTTAAGGCATTGTTTAAATGAAGTATTAATTGTTACAATTGAATGCCACGTTCCTTTAACATTTATTGAAGAAGTGATATTGTTCATCATTTCTATTATATAAACATTGACTTCATCAATATTTATTTCTCAATTGCTTATATATCATATAGTCATTGATTATATGAAGTACTAACCAACCAAGTAAGCTTCCATATATCTATCTCTTGTTTCTTTGTCTCGAGTAGGTACATCTAATTTTGGTTATACTTCTCTTTATTGGTTGGTTAGCCAGACTATCTGCTCGGTGGTGACTTGTGGGGGGGGGGAATTTATCTTTTATCCTATAATCCTTTGCCTTCTCAAAACCTTAGGTCATCGGGGATATCTCCCCTGGGCCTTACCTCTCTAAACAAAAAGAACCTTCCTATTGAGGTGACATTGGGTGAGATTGGTTCAGTTACACCAGTTTACCTCTTTACCTCTATCTTTTATCCTAACTACAAACTGCGTGATAACAAGAACACTGTAGGATGAATCAGTGAGGGTGATCAGTGAACTGGACATTGTGAAGGGAAAGGTGAAACAAGCATCCCATGAAGTAGAAGAGAAACTTACATCCTTGACTGCACAGGGGGCTGAAGAGATCATAGAAACATAGGAATCAATACTAAAGGAAGTGGAGGTAGCTAAGGGAGCCTCCCAAAGGTTCATTGAATCATGGAGAAGTAGGAAACAGGCTTAAGTGGCTCGGGATGAGCCACATGTGAGTGTTGGGGGCCTACTGGATAGGCAGTTTTGGGATACAATTTTGGTAAAAATCCTAAGTATAGAATAAGTGCACAGAGGAAGAAGGAAGATTAGGGAGTGCGCAGTTGAGGCACATCCATAAATACAACGAGTAGAGAGAGAATAATAAAGCATAGAATAAATTAGAGAGAGAATAAAGCATAGAATAAAGAAGAGAGAAGAATAAAGCATGAGAAGAAATCGAGCGAAAAGGAAGGATGACAGTCTGATGTGCTAAATATAGAAGGACATGCAAAAGAAGGAAGAACAAAAATCAGAGTGCAAAAGCAACATGCAGACATAAAAGCAGGTGAAAGCATCTCGAACAACCAGTTAACTGGAGTAGTCATGCATTGTAATAGGGTTTTGGGGATGAACAAAGTAGGGTTTTAAGCCCTAAAATGTATGTATAAATATGTAAAGGGTTGGGAGAATAGGGGTTACTTGTTGTTGGTTGGTTCCTCGTGGTTGGGTTCTTTGGTTGTTGTTCTTCT
>JASDQU010506647.1:59474-76991 GCA_032191745.1 Picea mariana
CTAAAATAAGGAAAATAGGTTAAGTGACCTAGAAATGGGTTAAGTGACCTAAAAATGGATTAAGTGACCTAAAGGATGAAAGTATAAATAATATAGCAATGGTCTCTTGTAGATCATCCTTTTTGTGGATCAATGGAGTGCTTATTGTGAGAATATATTTTGGAGTATTGATGGAGAGCTTCTTAAGCATTTTTGGTGTGGAACACTTGAGGATATTGAAGATCTATAGGTGACTGAGGTAAACAAGGATATCTAGGCCGAAATTCTGAGGAAAGTGAAGAAAAGAAGGCCGAAATGCAAGGAAGGATAAATTCTTTTGATGGTGCTTTCTAAGGTATGTTATTTACGGGTTATCTCACTATTTTCACTATAACTTGTTTTATATAATAATTCAGATCCTGAAATTGCTATGCAATTGATAAAACATATCCAAGTATCTGTGGTTAAAAATTCATCTTGTGGGTCGTTGTATTTTGGGAGTTACACTCTATGGAAAATAGGGTTTGTGGCCAGTCCTGAAACTAGTCAAAATCAGATGTTTCGGGTAAAAACGTCATAACATCTTCATAATAGATCCAAATTCAGTGAGACAAATTTTTTTGGTTAGGGTATAGTCTTTAGTATGTTTTGTAACAGTTTTAGATTATTTCATCAAACATTTTTTGCGGGGCATGCTCTACAAGGTCGCTCTCTAGAATAAGCCAGAATTCAGCAAGGTATGCCATTTTTGCTATAACTCCTTTTCTGAGAGGTTCCAAATAGTTCCACTTGTAGGAATTTCATAAAACACACTGAAGAACATTGTGTATCAGTTTCATATTTTTATCCATTACAGGTTCAAAGTTATGATTACTTCAAGTTAGGGTTGTTGACTAATCCAAAACTAGGCATGTGAGACTAAAGAAAAGTTTGATGAAAATGCTAGTCTCTTGCTGTTAAAGTTAAGGAAGGTTTGCAGGAATGTGATCATATACACCAGGTCTATTACAGAGCTACAAATCAGATTTGGATGATGAAATTGATGAGGGATTTTGGTTGAGGTACATGTTGAGTACATGGTTGATACATTAGTTGATGAGTTGGCACATACATGAGGTGTATAGTTGATGATATTGGTACATATTGATGAGTCATAGTTGATGAGTATTGGACACATGATTGGTACATACTAGGTACATGGTTGGATGCACTTATTTATGATACAGGTTGATTACAGGTTGTTTGGCATAGGTTGGTGCATGGTTGATGCTCTTGTTTATGGTACAGATTGATATCTGTTGAGGATTGTTGCCTCATCTCAGTTGGTGCTAAGAATGTAAGATGAGTCTTGCATATAGAGCTGGTGCTCTTGAAAAACCCCCGGATTGAAGTCCATAATAAAAAGAAAAATTGTACATACATCTTGTGTTCCTTGTGGAGATGATTTGTTGATGATATATTGTTGATATATGTTGCTGATATGTATTCACATCTAACTGATTATTAATAACAACAATGAGTAATGAGTAAATTTTGAATGCTAACTAATGAGTTTTGTGTATGAGCGAAGTTTTGGGAAAAAAATCCCCACACTTATTCACCCCCCCCTCTAAGTGTGGTAGGTGTGTCCAACAAATCATCAGTCTAGATTGTATACATTTTCTGAATTTATTGAACCTGATTCTTCTTTACTGCTTACTCATGCTGATGAAATTAGTAGGATATGGAATGAAAGGTTTGGACATTTGAATTTCATATACATGCAACAAATTAGCAAGCAAATATTGGTTGATGGTCTACCAAACATCCATTTCTCCAAGGGAGTATCTAAAGGATGTGTTCTTGGAAAACACCCTTAAGAGAGATTCAACAAAGGAGAGTCTCAGAGAGCTTTTGCACCTTTAGATCTAATCCATAGTGACCTTATGGGTCCTTTTCCGCATCTATCCATCAACAAAGCGATATTTGTTCTCATTTTTGTTGATGATTTCTCACGTTTTACATGGATCTACTTTCTCAGGCACAAATTTGAGGTCTTTCAACACCTTTGTTATCACATAATCCCGTCAAGACCTTGGGGGTCTGCGGTTTCTTCCTGAGTCTGTGTTTTTGCTTATCTTTTCCCCTTTTGTAGACCCATTCGTGGTTTCCCTTTTCCCTCTCAGTATGTATTTTTTCTTTTATCACAATCATCCTTTCAATTGACAAGTTTTTCCCTGTCAGTATGCCCGAAAGAGATCGACCCTGATTTCCTCTATATCTTTTAAAGGATGATCCCTTCTCCTTTTACCTCCATCACTGAACCTTTGTCTTCCCAAGCCTAAGTTTGGTCATCCAAGTCTCCGTTTTCACTGTCTGCAGCACCGGGAGCGGTTAAACAATGACACAAATCAAGCAAGCGGGCAAAGCTTAGTGTTCATCGGGTAAGATTGAATATCATTGGGTAACTGGGGCTATGGAGTTTCCCAAGGTTTAGCGCTAGGGCTTATACCTGATGGCCAAAGTCATGAAAGAATCTGTGTCGTTCGATCCAGTGGGGACAGGTGGCAGCCGATTGCGAGATCCCAGGAGCCGACATTTTAGGGTTTCCATTAGCAAGCACACCCATAGAATTACGCCCTAAAACGTGAAGCCCCAAGAGCCAGGCCCATGGTCATAGCCATGCGTCATATGGAAAGTAAGGCCGACGACTTGGGCCTTCGAGAAATGTACTCCTTTAGCGAAAAAATGACAACAAGTGGGTTAAAAACCACTTATCCTAAGTATTGGGTGCGAGAGCGCATTGTGCTAAGCAGAACGTAGATCTGGGTGACCAAAATATGCGTTCCCAGATCTATGGTCGAAGATCCATATCAGACCCCCCCCCCCCACCCTGCCTTTCTACCTTTCTCTCATTAAGTCAGACCCCCCCCACCTAAAACCTCTTACCGTTGCCTACCCCTCCGAGTAGACCACTTACCACCACCTCTTACCACTCTCGCCTCTCGTTGACATCTATCCACCACTCACATCTCTCACATCTTCCCATCACATCACCCTCTCTCCCTCCTCGTCTCGTTATGCTACACCTGTCCTCCACATCACCGCCTCACGCCACTTCACCTCTAACCTATCCCAGTACAGTGTGCACATATTCTGCCACCCACACTTCCCTGTCACCTTCCATCTATCTCGTATGTCCACATGGGATCTTTTTGTCTCACCTCCATGACATTTGTGCCATTGTCCCCGCCAAATCCTCATCCACATCCGTCGACCGAGTCCCTTTGTAGTAGTTCAAAGCAACAACAAACATCCAAGAAGAGGCTGCCACATCCTCCAAGTGCAGGCATTGACCTCGTTCACTTAGATCCCAATGTAGCAGTTATTGTAAGTAAGGAAAGTGGGTGAGACATCATCTCCTTCCTTAAATAGAAGGCCAGAAAGGGACAAATTGCAGAGGAAGGCTGTCAGTCCAGTCTGACAGAGATCGCGTCTGACAGAAGACTTCATGGACATTCTGACCGACGTCTGCATGCGCAACCTAAGAGAGGGACTCGTCAACACAAAGCCTTAAACTCATAACATGATCGCGCCTTCAGCAGCAGAGCCAGTTCTAAGTATATGTAGGCATTTTTGCCATTTTTTTTAGGGTCGATGGTAGAGCTGCGCTCCTGCTTGTAAAGTTTTAACAAGGCCTCTGGTTCTCTGGTTATGCTATGTATTTGATATTTCTTGTTTAATGAAAGTCAACCTCTTTCCATCTCTTTGTAAACTCTGCATTAAGACACTCGGAATTGGAATATCCAGTCGAGAGTGGTGGTGTTGTTGTGATGAAGGTTTGATCATTGCAATATCTTCACCAGTTTTAATCAGTTTCTTGTGTTACTTTTTCCTTCTTAAGCTGAGTAGCTTGGAATTGGAAGATCCAGTTGGGTTGTTACAGTAGCATTGTGATGTAGGTTAGATCATCGTGCTATTGTAGCTGTGTCATTTAGACATATTTTAGCGTCTGAAGCTCCGAGTCCAAGAGGATCGTGTTCTCGAAGATTTTCCTCCTTAGGCTACTGGAAGACCAGGCATCCATAGCAGGCCCTTACACCTTCTCATCATCTCTCCCCCCTACTCACCCTTATAAAATCTCACTAACTGAAGTTAGATCAAGACCTCACTTATTTACACTTCTCCAACCCAATTTTCTGAGTTAAAGCGATATAATCTTGAGACTACATTCATTAGACCACCTTAAACTTATTTACTGTGACATATAAATTGATGGGTATCAGGCTTATCCCTGTTGCAATCCAGGGGCGACTTCTGGTGCTAACATTTCTAGCATCGTTGCCGGGGATGAAATTGAAGATTTTCCCTAGGATTGAACGAAAAAGATTACTGGTTCTGAAGGTGCATCAGAGCCTAGTACATCAAGATTGTGAATGTGCACCTGGAGACTCCACTATTTCAGCTGTGGCTTCCAGAGGTAGACACACAAGGTCTACTCCACAGCTTCCTCTAGAAACACATGAAGCGGACCCAGAGAAGATTATTAGCAAGGGAAAGGCCCTCTAAGAAGGTACTTCCACTACTAAACCAGGCATTTCTAATAATCTTCAATCTCCTCCTGTAAGAACTCCAATTTCTGCTTCTCATTCTACTGTTATACCTTCTGTCATTAAATTTTGGGAGTGTTCCTGCTGATTTTTCCTCTCCTGGTCTGGGACTTGAGGGAGAAATCCTTGTCACTCCACTCTCCCTTGAAATTGTACCATGGTTTAGACCCAGTGCCTCAGAAGATTTGCCTACCACAGGTTTCACCACTTCTCCTCCTATTACTGTTTCCACTACCACAGAAAGAGAGACTCCACTTCCCCCAAGTCCTCCATATCTCTCTCCAAATCCTATGTTGTTTCCCTTTCCCCTTGAAATCTCAGTTCCAGCCTCCCTTGTCCTAACACCTTCACCTCTGAGTTCTCCTCAACCTCACATCCCTATGGCGGGTGCTAATCAACCTAGGAATAGAATGGATGCCATAGTGTCTGCGAGATATGCCCCTCTGGTCTTACCTCAACCTATGAATCCTCTCCCTGCTAGAGATTACCTAAAATATATTCCCAAATTCATTGGAGAGGAAGACATCACTACTGAGGAGCACCTTGCTGCTTTCTACAGTTATGCAGACAACCTGAACATTGAAAATGAAGGTGTCTGGATGAGAGTTTTTGTCCAAAGCCTTCATGGTGAGGTTAGGAAATGGTTTAGGGGGATGACCCCTGGATCTATTGCTAGGATTGAGGTTCTAGATGATGCCTTCTTGAGACAATGGGGGGATAAAAAAGACTTTATGTATTATATCACAGAGTTCAGGTCCTTGAAGAGAAAGGAAGGAGAATCTGTCTCTGACTTATCTAAAAGATTCAACAATATGTAAAATAAGATCTCCACTGAGGTAAAACCCACAGAAGCCTCTGCCAAAATCACTTATGCTAGCGCCTTTGACCCTGATTCCTGCCTCCTTATTAGAGAAAGAAGAGATAATTTCTTGGCTAACATGCAAGATGCAACCCTGGAAGTAGAATCCAATGTGTTGGCAGTTGACAGGCTCAAAAGCAAGTCTGACAAAGACAAGGGAAGGAGAAGAGCTGAGACCTCAATCTTTGGTTCTTCTACAACTCACCCTCAAGTAGATGAATTGACCAAAATGGTAAATTCCATGTCTGTAGAGATGGAGAAAATGAAAATGGAGGGGAAGCTGACATACAAAAATCCTCAAAATAAGGACAATAGAGGCAACTTCAGGAGGCCAAACAATAATCCTCCTTAGATTATGCCAAGGGAACAAAGGGATAGAGATAGAAACGATCAGAAAATCCAAGCTCCTTTTCAAAACAACCTTGTTATTGATAAGGAAGAGGAAGAAGAAGAGCTAGACCCTGAAATTCATTATATATCCCATTTCCTCATTTAACTCAATATGCATACAAAGAATTCCTCATGAAAAGTCAAATAAATGATCTGAGTAAGGGGGAGAAAGAAAATGATAGTAGTCCTAATAAATATAACCTCAGGTCAAAGAAGAAATAAGGGATGTCTGACATCCCTGATCAGCCTCTCATAACAGAGAAGCCTACTAAGCAGGCAACAAATACCACCAAGGAAAAGAAAGCTCAAAATCTCTTGCCAATAGCCAAAGACCCTGTCCCAGAGGTGAGGGAAATTCTAAAGCCTCCTCCATCCTTTAATTTTGAGCATGAAATTCAAAAAATTAGAATTCCTGTACCCCTTTCAAAGCTAGTCAAACATGAAGATTTCAAGAGGTCCCTCTCTAAATTGTTGTAGTCTGAGTCATCCTGCCATTCTACAGACTCAGTGAACCTCCAATATAAAAATATAGTCGTCATCTTAGGCCCTATGGTAGAAGATAGAGATGATTCATCCCCTCCCTTCTACACATCCCTAAACATATATGATAAGGTGATGCATATCTATCTAATGGATTTGGGGGCTTCCCATAATCTCATGCCCAAAATAGTCATGGAAGAGCTCAAGATGGAAGTCACAAAGGCCTACCATGACTTGTACTCTTTCGATTCAAGGAGGGTGTAGTGTCTTGGGGTGATAAAATATCTGGTGGTAACCTTGTTTCAGCTGCCCATGAAAAGTGTGGTCATGGACGTTGTGGTAGTTGATGTTCCTGCCAAGTTTGGCATGTTGTTGTCAATATCTTGGATAAAAAGGCTTGGGGGAACATTACAGATGGACCTCACATATGATACCATTCCGGTATTTGGAGGGGAGCACAGAAGACTATACAGAGAAGCTCAGCTGGCCTACATTGTCAGTGATGATGTAGACCCCACCAATAATCCTATTTTTTCCCTTGATGCTGATTTGGGATCTAGCTTGTTGCAGCTCACCAACACTCCTGAGGCTCCTCTTCAAATCCAAAAGCAACCCGTTTCTTTTCATGAATTACGTCCCCCAACTACTGTTGTGTGGAAAATGTTCTTTGATGGAGCTTCTTCGAGAGAAGGTGCTGGTGATGGAGTAGTCCTTGTTTCCCCTACTCAGGAAACTATATCTCTTTCCTACAAATTAGAATTTGAAGCCACCAATAATGTGGCAAAGTACGAAGCTCTCATTTTGGGCTTAAGGACCGCAAAGGACATGGGGATTGAAGAGATATCAGTGTTTGGAGATGCTGAGATGATTATCCAGCTAATCAAAAATGTTTATCAGGCCAAACACCCTCGGCTTAGGAGTTACAAAAATGAAGTGGGACCTGATTGACAGTTTTTTCTTGGCCTTCAACATTTCATTCATCCCTAGACAAGAAAATACAATGGTCGATTCTTTGGCTGTCTCGACGAGCAATTTCAGAGTTCCTCTGCCACCCAAGATCAGATATGAGGTGGAGGTAAAGTATAGACCCTCCATACCTAAAAATGTCAAGAATTGGAAAGTGTTTGAAGATGATCTTGAAATCAAAATATTTCTGGAGACTGTTGATGAGTTTTCAGAATTACATATCGATCAAGATTCTGATTCTAACATGGACCCCCATGCTGTTGTTTTTCTRAACAAGATTTCTAATCATCATATTTTGCAGTTACCAAGTAATCACATTCCAAAGGGACTGGTTCCTTTGGAAAGTCTTTTTGATAGAAATGATGTGGCAGTAAAGGGAAAAATCTCAAATGATGATGCTAATGTGGCTGAGTGCAATATTGGCACAGAGGAAGATCCCAAGTTTGTCAATTTATCAAACATCTTGACAAGAGAGCAGAGGGACGAGTATGCTGAGTTATTAAAGGAATTTTCTGATGTATTTTCTTATACCTATGAAGATCTCAAAACATATGACACAACTTTCATTGAACACAAGATCCCACTGAAAGAAAAGGCTAAGACATTTAGGTAGAAGTTGAGACAGGTTAATCCTATGTTTCTTCCTATCATGGAAAGAGAAGTAAAGAAATTGTTGGATGCCCAAATCATTGTCCATTTGAGATATTCTGAATGGGTGGCCAATCTGGCCCAAGTAAGAAAGAAGAATGGAGAGATCAGGCTCTGTGCCAACTTCAGAAATCTGAACAGGAGCTCAAAGAAGGACAATTACCCCTTACCAAATATGGAACATATATTGCAAAGGGTGATAGGTGCATCCGATATTTCCATGATTGATGGATTTTCTGGCTACAATCAGATATCAGTCCTGCATGAAGACAGGGAAAAGACAACCTTCACCACTCCTTGGGGCACATTCATGTATGCCAAAATTCCCTTTGGGTTAATGAACGCAGGAGCAACCTTTTAGCGAGCCATGGACATCACCTTCATTGGGGAGAAGGATAAATTTTTGGTCATCTATCTGGATGACATAACAGTCTTTTCCAGATATGATAAATAACATTGTTATCATATGAGGAAAGTTTTCTTGAAATGTAGAAGGTTTGGTCTTTCCCTGAACCCCAAGAAATCATTATTTGCTATGAAGGAAGCGAAATTACTGGGGCATATAGTATCAACCGAGGGAGTCAAGATCGATTCCAGCAGGGTGGAATAAATCCAAACATTATCACTCCCAAGGTCCAAGAAAGAGGTTCAGTCTTTTCTGGGCAAGATTAACTTTCTAAGGAGGTTTGTTTCAAATTTTGTTGAATTGGTGAAGCATATCACAACCATGCTCAGGAAGGGGAATGAAATAAAGTGGACTGTTGAACCTAGGGAATCCTTCAGCAAGATTAAGAAATCATTGACTGAGGCCCCTGTGCTAATCAGTCTTGACTATTTCAATGATTTTCTGATCTTTTCTTTTGCTTCCTTTGACACACTGGCCACTGTTCTACTACAGAAGAATGATGCAGGGATTAAACAACCTATTTCCTTTTTTAGCAGAGCATTTAGGGATGCTGATATCAAATACGACATCATGGAGAAGAAGGCCTATGCCTTGGTGAAAGCTCTCAAATATTTTAGAGTCTATGTTCTACACTCAAAGGTCATTGCATATGTTCCTTCAACTTCTGTGAAGGACATTCTTATTCAGCTTGACATATACGAGAAAAGGAGCAAGTGGATCACCAAAATTCTTGAGTTCAAACTAGAGGTAAATACCACTGTTGGCATAGGGGTAGACCTAGGGTTCAAAGCTACAACAATGCACCAACAAAGCCCTAACTACCGGCCCTTTCGGCAACACCTGCGAAGCAGATGAAGTCTCACCCAAGGTAGAGGCAGGGGTGGTTGCAAGACTCAAGTGTCTGCAACCTTAGATGGAACACCGATATGTGATTATAATACTTAATAAAGCACTTAGCACCGTCATTTCCTCAATATACAATCAATAATCACTTCACTGATAAAACAGGGCTTCACAACATTCACACTGATATAACGTATTTAAGAACTTAGCATCAATAGATAGGTCAGATCTAGCAAATCAAGCACTCAACACATTCATATAGATCAGACCTAACATTATTATACATCATTATCACTAAGCATAAGCATATATTATCTAATCATCTCTAAGCACTTAGCAAAAGAAGATATAAACACATCCAGACAAGCACAAAGAAAAACAACATAGTGTTTATGTGGTTCACCCCCACCCTGGGGCTATGTCCACCAACTCTTCTTCTTGATTATCTTCAATCAATCGGTTACAAGAACATAGTTATCAAAACCCTACTCTATATAGGATAGAAGATATGCACAGCTCGCTAGATCCTTCTTCCTTGCGTTACAACACAAAGCCTTCCGCCATCTATTACAACCACTTGCACTTAACTCTACAAGTCTCTCACAGTCATGAACAATGTACTTACAAAACCTTACTTTCACTTAGCATACATCACATAGATGCCTATTCAACTACTTCTTAGATTGCCTAGCCTTCTATTTATACATACAAAATAGGCCTAAACATGGGTAAACACATGGGCCAACATCCCAATCCCGTTACATAATCCCAAAAACCCAAAAAGGACCCAGAAGTGGGCCAAGATCCCTTGATCTCCGCTTCATCTTGTGCTCCTCCTTAGATAGGCTATCAAAGTCCCAAAATAGGTCACTATGACCAAGAATATCCCAAATCTTGGTCAAGGGCCAACAGGCCCCCAACACTCACCTGTGACTCATCCCGAGTCACTCTGATCTGACCAGTTCTGCTTCGAAGGTCTCGAGCTTGGCTCAAGCTTCTTCGACACTGCTTTGCGATGACCTATTGCTCGGTGAACTCCTAGATCATTGCGATGTTCATGACTAAAGAACCATTTGTTGGCACAGGGGCAGACCCAGGGTTCAACGCTACAACAATGCACCAACAAAGCCCTAACTACCGGCCCTTTCGGCAACACCTGCGAAGAAGATGAAGTCTCACCTGAGGTAGAGGCAGGGGTGGTTGCAAGACTCAGGTGTCTACAACCTTAGCTGGGACATAGATCTGTGATTATAATACTTAATAAATCACTCATCACCATCAGTTCCTCAATATACAATCAATAATCACTTCGCTGATAAAACAGGGCTTCGCAACATTCACACTGATTAAACATATTTAAGCGCTTAGCATCAATAGATAGGTCAGATCTAGTAGATCAAGCACTCAACACATTCATATAGATCAGACCTAACATTCTTATACATCATTAGCACTAAGAATAAGCGTATCTTATTAATCATCTCTAAGCACTTAGGAAAACAAGATATAAACACATCTAGACAAGCATAAAGAAAAACAACACAGTGTTTATGTGGTTCACCCCCACCCTCGGGCTATGTCCACCAACTCTTCTTCTTTATTATCTTCAGTCAATCGGTTACAAGCATAGTCCATCAAAACCCTACTCCGCATAGGACAAAAGATCAGCGCAACTCGCTAGATCCTTCTTCCTTGCGTTACAGCACAAAGCCTTCCACCATCTATTACAACCACTTACACTTAACTCTACAAGTCTCTCACAATCATGCACAACGTACTTACAAAAACTTACTTTCACTTAGAATACATCACATAGATGCCTATTCAACTACTTCTTACATTGCCTAGCCTTCTATTTATACATACAAAATAGGCCTAAACATGGGTAAACCCATGGGCCGACATCCCAATCCCGTTACATAATCCCAAAAACCCAAAAAGGACCCAAAAGTGAGCCAAGATCCCTTGATCTCTGCTTCATCTTGCGCTCCTCCTTTGACAAGTTGTCGAAGTCCCAAAATAGGTCACTATGACCAAGAATCTCCCAAATCTTGGTCAAGGGCCAACACCCACCAAGCTAATTAAAGGCTAAGGTTTAGCCAAGCTATTAGCTGAATCTAATTATAAATCTTTGGGGTTTAACTTCATCAATGTTTGCTCAGAAGATCAGTAGGATGAGTTGTCTGACCAGAGTTCTCAGAATAGGTCCCCTTTGGCAAAATTTACCTGGTATAAAGATATTATGTTTTTTCTGCAGGAGTTGAGGCCCCCTGATGGTATGGGAAAAAGAAAGGAAGGATCTTTAAAGCTCAAAGCATTTAGGTATTGCCTTATTGACCAGGTCTTGTATTGGAAAGATCCTCTAGGAGTGCTTTTGAGATGTCTAGACCCAAAGGAGGCCCAAAGAATTATGTTTGATTTTCATAGCATCCTATGTGGGGGACACCATTTCTGGAAGACCATAGCCTACAAAATTCTCAAGGCTGGGTACTACTGGCCCACTTTATTCACTGATGTATGTAGAAATATCAGAGCCTGCATCAAATGTAAAAAATTCTCAGGAAATCAACATCTCAAATCCCTTTCACTAAAGCCTGTAGTAGCTTTAGGACCCTTTCAACAATGGGGGTTGGACTTCATTGGGGAAATTCATCCTGCTTCTAGTGGTCAACACAGGTGGATCTTAACTGCAACCAATTATTTCACCAAATGGATAGAAGCTATCCCTACCAGGAGTGCCTCACACAAAGTGATCATTGGATTTCTAGAAGATATTATGGCAATGTTTGGTTGTCCAAATAGAATCATCACTGATAATGCTGCATCCTTCAAGTCTGAGCCTTTGATCAAGTTCTGTGAGCATTTTGGGATTTCATTAATTCAGTCCACTCCCTATTATCCCCAAGGCAATGGACTAGTAGAGTCCTCTAACAAAAGATTGGTTAAGCTTAATAAAAGACTGTTAGAAGACAACAAGAAGGCATGGGATTCAAAGCTCAAGTTCACTATGTGGGCTGATCGAGTCATGACAAAGAGGTCCCTAGGCATCTCCCCTTTCCAACTTGTGTATGGGATATAAGTTGTTTTTTCTTCTCAGCTGGCTTTACCTGTAGCAAAATTCTTTCAGGATTATCAAGGAGAGCCTGATGATACGATTAGAAGGATTCATCAATTGGTGGAGGTCCAATAGACTAGATATTAGGTGACAGATAGAGCTCATGACCATCAACAAAGGATCAAACAAGCCTTTGACAGAAGGGAAAGAAGAGAAGATTTCCATCTGAGAGACCTGGTGCTTAAATGGGATGCACCTAGGTAGGACAGAGGAAAGCACAACAAGTTTGATGCCCTCTGGATTGGGCCCTTCAAAATATCTGAGGTGTCTTTATATAGCACTTACAGGCTGCAGGATTTGGAGGGAAATAAAAAAAAATTTGGCCCTGTGAATCGGAATTTCATGAAGAAGTGCTTTATTTGAGCCATAAGGGGCTCCCCTGTGTTTGTAAATATTTTTTTCCTGTTTGTTTTTTGGTTTTAATAAATACTCCACAACCCAACACTAAGGCATTGGAGCTATGCATTCTTGGCAGCTCACATGGAGCATGCCATCCCCAATGGAGCCTAATGTTATCACATAATCTCGTCAAGACCTTGGGGGTCTGTGGTTTCTTCCTAAGTATGTGTTTTTTCTTATCTTTTCCCCTTTTGCAGATCCGATCATGGTTTCCCTTTTCCCTCTCAGCATGTATTTTTTCTTTTATCACAGTCATCCTTTCAATCGACCAAATTTTCCCTATCAGTATGCCCGAAAGAGATCGGCCCTGATTTCCTCTATCCCTTTTAAAGGCCGATCCCTTCTCCTTTTACCTCCATCATTGAACCTTTGTCTTACCAAGCCTAAGTCTGGTCATCCAAGTCTCCATTTTCACTGTCCGCAACACCGAGAGTGGTTAAACAATGACACAAATCAAGCGAGTGGGCAAAGCTTAGTGTTCATCGGGTAAGATTGATGGTCATCGGGTAACTGGGGCTATGGAGTTTCCCACGTTTTAGCACTAGGGCTTATCCCTGATGGCCAAAGTCATGAAAGAATCTGGGTTGTCCGATCCAGTGGGGACAGGTGGCAGCCGATGGCGAGATCCCGAGAGTCGGCATTTCGAGGTTTTCGTTAGCAAGCACACCCATAGGCTTACGCCCCAAAATGCGAAGCCTCGAGAGCTAGACCCATGGTCATAGCCCTGGGTCATATGGAAAGTAAGTCTGACGACTTGGGCCTTCGAGAAATGGACCCCTTTGGTGAAAAAATGACAAGAAGTGGGTTAAAAACCCACTTATCATAAGTTTTGGGCACGAGAGCGCGTTATGCTAAGCAGAACATAGATCTGGGAGGCCAAAATCTATGCACCTAGATCTACGGCCGAAGATCCATATCGGACCCCCCTCACCTTTCTACCTTTAGCAGAGGGGGGGGTCCGAGTTGGTGGCTTTGAAGTGTGGGGGCCCCACTAACATGTTGCCCTCTTCTTAACTCGGACCCCCCTGCCTAAAACCTCTTATCGCTGCCTACCCCCTCTGAGTAGACCACTTACCACCGCCTCTTACCACTGCCACCTCTCGTTGACATCTGTCCCCCACTCCATCTCTAACATCTACCCATCACATCACCCACTCTCCCTCCTCATCTCATTATGCTACACCTATCCTCCACATCACCGCCTCATGCCACTACACCTCTGACCTGTCCCAACGCAGTGTGCACATATTCCACCACCTGCACTTCCATGTCACCTTCCATCTGTCTTGTATGTCCACATGGGCACTTTTCGTCTCACCTCCATGATGTTTGCGCCATCATCCCCGCCAAATCCTCATCCACGTCTGTCGGTCGGGTCCCTTCATAGTAGTTCAAAGTAGCAACACATAGCCAAGAAGAGGCTGCCACGTCCTCCAAGTGCAGGCGTTGACAAGATTCACTAAGATCCCAATGCAACAGTTATTGTAAGTAATGAAGGTGGGTGAGACATCGTTTCCTTCCTTAAATAAAAGGCCAGAAAGGGACAAATCACAGAGGAAGGCTTTCAATCTAGTCTGACAGAGATCGCGTCCGAAAGAAGACTGCATGGGAAGTCTGACCAACGTCTGCATGCACAGTCTGACAGAGGGACTCATCAACGCAAAGCCTTAAACTCATGACATGATCGTGCCTTTAGCATCAGAGCCAGTTCTCAGTATATGTAGGCATTTTTTCCATTTTTGTTAGGGTCGATGGTAGAGATGTGATCCCACTTGTAAATTTTTAACGAGGCCTCTAGTTCTCTGGTTATGATATGTATTTGATATTTCTTGTTTAATGAAATTCAACCTCTTTCCATCTCTTTGTAAACTCTGCGTTAAGACACTCGAAATTGGAAGATCCAGTCGAGAGTGGTGGTGTTGCTGTGATGAAGGTTTGATCACTGCAATATCTTCACCGGTTTTAATCAGTTTCTTGTGTTACTTTTTCCTTCTTAAGATGAGTAGCTCGGAATTGGAAGATCCAGTTGGGTTGTTACAGTAGCATTGTGATGTAGGTTTGATCATTTTGCTATTGTATCTATGTCGTTTAGATATATATTAGCATCTGAAGCTCCAAGTCCAAGAGGATCTTGTTCTCGAAGATTTTCCTCCTTAGGCTGCTGGAAGACTAGGTGTCCATAGCAGGCCCTTACACCTTCTCATCATCTCTTCCCCCTACTCGCCCTTACAACAACTCACTGACTGAAGTTAGATCAAGAACTCACTCATTTAGGCTTCTCCAACCCAGTTTTCTGAGTTAAAGTGATATAATCCTGAGACTGCATCCATTAGACCATCTTAAACTTATTTACTGTGACATACAAATTGATGGGTATCAGGCTTATCCCTGCTGCAATCCAGGGGTGAGTTCTGGTGCTAACAACCTCAAAGATTTCAATGCCTTGGTCAAGACACAGTCTAGAAAGAAGATCAAAGTCCTCCGAACTGGTAACGAGGGAGAGTATGTAAATCATGAGATTCATAATATTTTCCATGAGGTAGGGATTCAGTTGCAACACGCAGTTCCCTATACTCTGCAACAAAACGTAGTTGCTGAGTGGAAAAGCAGATCTCTAAAGGATATGACATATTGCATGTTGCATGCAAAATCACTACCGTAGAGATTATGGGTCGAAGCACTTAATTGTGCAACATACATCCAAAATAGATCTCCCCATAGATATGTCAAGGATAAGACCCCCTATGAGGCTTAGAGCGGCCTCAAACTGGAAGTGACCCACTTTCACATTTTCGGTTCACGTGCATGGGCTCAGATTCCCTCTGAAAAGAGGAACGCACTTGATCCATAGAGAATTGAGTGAATTTTTGTTGAATATCCCGATGGTGTGAAGAGATATAGGCTTATTGATCTTTCCTCAGACCGGCTCATCATTGAGCAAAGTTTCCAATTCGAGGAAAGTGTCTCGCATGCACCTCAACAACCGCATTAAGACACCTTCATTATTCCACATGTTTGAGATGATGAACATGCATATGTTGACTCTTCTTCAGATGATATTTTTGATTCAAAGGACTCAGATGATTCAGATTCAGAGTCAGTACAATCAGATGCAGAGTTAGAGCATCCAGATGCAATTGCAGAGCCAGAGAAGAGGTCCAAGTGGGCACATACTACTCTTCAGGATGCAGGGGATCTCGTTGGTGATCCAACTGATACTAGGAGGACTCGATCTGATTTCGAGGAGCCTCCTGTTGCACTCACTACCATTGAACCATTGCCCTCCAACCATATTTTCTTAGTTCATTCTTTAGATCCACAGTCCTATGGCGAGGCTACTGGAAATCCCTTTTGGGAATACGCCATGCATGAGGAGTACAACTCCCTCCTCGAGAAACCGACTTGGTATCTGGTTCCCCTTCCTTCTGGGAGGAAACTTGTCAGATGCAGATGGGTCAACAAGACCAAGCACGCAGTGGATGGATAGATCAACATATACAAAGCTAGGCTTGTCACCCAAGGCTTTCAACAGGTTCATGGTATTGACTATGATGAGACCTTCACTCCAGTAGCAAAGATGGATTCCATATGATTTGTACTTTTCATTGTGACATCCAAAGGATGGGAATTCCATCATATGGACATGAAGAATGCATTTCTTCACGATGATCTCTATGAGGAGATCTACATGTAGTAGCCCCATGGATTTATGCATGACTCATCTTTGGTCTGTCGACTTAAGAAGTCCATTTATGGCCTCAAGCAGGCTCTGAGGGCATGGTATGCCAAGATGGACTCCTACCTATTGTCACAGAACTTTGTACTTTGTAAATCATACCTGAATGCCTACAATATCAAGATGACTGATTCACTTCTACTTTTAGTTCTGTACGTTGATGATTTGTTGATCACTGGTTGCTCAACTTCAGCGATTGTTGCAGTCAAGAGGATTCTACATGACAGGTTTTTGATGACGGACATGGGTCTGCTACACTTCTTCCTTGGACTCGATATCAGTTAGGATGCATCAGGCATCAAACTGTCTTAGGCCAAGTATTCACAAGATCTCCTTGAGAGATTTCACATGACATACTGCAAGTCTGCTCCGAATCCTTTCTTATCATGAGTCAAACTTGAGGATGGTGGGGAGACTCCATTGGTTGAAAAAACACTGTACAGACAACTAGTGGGAAGCTTGTTATATCTCACACACTCTAGACCAGACCTCTCCTATGCATTTGGTGCAGTTTCTAGGTTCATGTAGGAGCCACATGAGCTACATTGGAAGGCTGCAAAGTGTATCATTCCATACGTGTAGTGCACCATCACCTTTGGGATTCATTATGAAACAAACTCTACATTAGATCTCATCGGGTTTACTGATTCAGACTGGGCTAGAGATAACACTGATCGCAAGTCCACATTTGGTTACTCAATCAGTCTTGGTTCTGGGCCTATCTATTGGTCGAGCAAGAAGAAATATGTCATTTCTCTATCTTCAGCTAAGGCGGAGTATAAAGGGGTAGTTAACATAACCATTCAGGCTATGTGGCTACAATATTTTCTCACTGAGTTGGGCATTCAGTTTCATCAGCTGATTGTCATCTAGTGTGACAACCAGAGCACTCTGAAGTTATGCAGAGATCCAGTTCAGAGGCAGCGGATGAAGCACATCGAGATCCACATGTACTACATCCGGGACTTAGTACATGAGGGGATCATCGACTTACAGTTCTGTCCTTCAACAAAATAGACGACAAACATCTTCACCAAGACCTTCACTGAGCAAAAGTTTCATTATCTGCGAAGTCGTCTTGGAGTGAAGGAAACAGTTTCCTAGCAA